>SRHC01003350.1:64757-77229 GCA_004794325.1 Pomacea maculata | reverse complement strand
AAACCCCCCCCCCCCCCCCCCCACGTTCATCCAAAGATCTTAACATAAATAAATTTGGTCAGGAACTTATAAAGCTCTGCAAAGAATTTGATATTTTTATTGTTAACGGTAGATCAACCGGGGATGAACAAGGAGAAATTACATGTGTAGCTAATAGGGGCAAAAGTGTTGTGGATTATTTCATTTGTTCAAGCTCCATATTTGACTTGATCTCAGAAATGCATGTGTTGTAGTTGTTTGTACAATGGTGTGTACAGCAGTGGGATGTAAAGGAATGAGGACGATGAGTTCCAGGGAGATCATTGGGTGGGGAAGAGGGCTTGTTTCTGAAGGTAGCTTGTTCAATAGTTCAGCAAGATCAAGCAAGAGGGAAGCAGAGAGTGGAAGGTGACTTTGGCGGAGTGAGATCACAATCAGGAGAAAGCAAGACTACAATTATTTCAGGATTAAGTTTATCTCATAATATCAGATAACATTTTGACATTTTATATTCAAGCTTTCCCTGTTCTCTCCAGTTTTATTATTGATGTATTATTATACATTTATCAGTATATTATTATTATTGTGGTGAATTAGGATGAGACTGTTATTTTCAAGACCTCTATATGTACTAATATTTTAATATGATTTTTATGAGTATCAATATTTTAAACAATCAGAAACTATTTAAAATTACTAGTGTGATAGTGGCATATGAAATAGGGAAAGTTTTGTTTTCATTAGTGTAAATGAGTGGTTATTTTATTTTGAATTAAAAAAAAAATTTTTGGAGTTTATGTCGACATAAAGCAAACTGTAATGGTCCTGTTAGTCCAAACAATGGAAAATAGAACATATAAACAAGATCTCAAGCATATTTTTGATGGAGGAGACAGTACAGTTTTTTTAGCCCAAAAACACGGTGATAAGTGGCTTTATAAATTATTACTATTTTTAAAAATTGAAAATTGTTTTTGTTGAACAGTTGCTGGCTCATCAGAAGAAAAAGAAGACAAGCATATGGCAAGTAATCCTTTCAGAAAACTGTTTTTTTGTGCAGAATGCCAAACACAGCTAAGTCTAACTGCCACAGAGATTCTTAGACACAAGAAATCTCATGCTGTGGAGAATGGAAGTGTGTTTGACACAAAAGCTGCCTTATCTTAGTGGACTGTGCCATGACTGTCATGCACACACCTTTAAATGCTTCAGATTTCCATATTCTGGATGAGAATGCCATGTATGCCATATTGTATAGGACAGGGTATACTGTGTCATGAAGTCTTGCCTGATTCACCGCCTCAAGATTGTGTGTCGAGGATCTGCAATAAGATGTGGAGTATATGGCACAGGCACCTTTTGTGAAACTGGTTGAGCTGCTTGTCATGTCTGGTGTAGTCTAGATGGTCCAGGTCTTATTGGTGTAGAGTACGGTGGAGAAGACTTCTGCAGTAAAGGCTTTCAGTTTGAAGGTTGAGATTGCTATGCTGGCACAGCATAAAACTCACTATCACTATGCTTACAGAAACTTATGAGAAGGTAGTGTCCATTCACTGTGATATATGGTTTCTGGTAAGGCTGAAACACATCTTTGGTCTTTATGGTACTGATGGTCAGACTGCCACATATCTTTGTGGTGCTGATGGTCAGACTGAAGTTGTTGCATGTCATTGAAAGATGGTCCATATGAGCTTGCATCTTGGACTTGGTACTGGCATGTAGGATACAGTCGTCAGTGAACAGTAGATCCATGATTCTGGTCACTTCCTGATTGAACAGTTTGCCATCCATTCTGTGTCATCTCTAGCCCCTCTTTGCAAGCACAGAAGCATCCATCATCATGACAGAGTGTTGAGGCAAACATGTAGCCCTGCTTGGTGCTGTTGGTGATAACAAAGGCCTTGGATTCCTCCATTATTGAGGACTGTGACCATCATCCTGTCATAGAAGTTAGAACTGTCGTACAAATCTTGTGAACTTGTTGCTTAAAACATACAGGACTGGTGGTTCCTCTGAATGTCTCACAAATAATAATGATAATGATAAATATCTCACAAATGTCTGTACAAAGTTTATTAACCTCCGGTTTAAGTGTAATCCATAAAGATACAAAATTTGTTGAGAATGGCATCTGTTGGTGATGGTCATTTTGCTGGTCAGCATCAACAAGGCACCGAGTAGGTGTTTCACTGCTGGTCATAGTCTTCACAGATTCTCCGCCCTCCTCCGTTCTAATAAATCATTGATCATAAAGCTTGTGTGGATTGTCTGTGCACCAGACAATAACAAATTGTCTTTACTCACTAATTATTTTCAGATAGGTTCTGTTCATAGGTTCTGTTCAATACTGAGCTCAAACATACCTGACATTCATGTTAAGGTCGTACTAGGGATTTTAACAAATGTAAATATTAGATGTTAGATCAATGAGAGTCAAATGCATGTGTAAACAGTAAAAACTGTTAGAAAACTTTTTTAATTCACTTACCTCTTTGGATATGAGCTGCTGAAAATGCTGTATTTTTTTTTTTTGGCCTGTGAAAACAATATCAACATTTGGACTGCATGTATCTCAGCGTGCAAGCTTGTGAAAATGTTTTTACATTTTGTCTACACCTGGATGATTAAGAAGTAAAAGTAATTTATGACTTACGTGAATATGCTGGTGTTTTCAATGAGCATACATTTCAATCCAAAGTAACCATTTGCACACATGATAGCTCTAGACAAAAAATAAATTAAAAAATGCCCCGATCAACCAAACACTAAACAATGCAAACCTGAGATGTGAAAGGTTTTGTGGATTCCAAAAGACACTTAATTGGGGCTAACCTAAAAGATTAACAAAGACCGGTTCAGCCAGTGTTACAAATGCACTCTCTTCCTCTCACAAACATATTTAAAAATAAATTATAAAAGGAATTATCAAGATGCAGAAATATTTATACTTTATTAAAATCAAATGCATAAATTTGTACACAGAAACCACAGTTTAAAATTAAGTGGCGTCCACATAGATTAACAGTAAGTTCTTATTTTGGATTTTTTCATGAACAAACCATCAATTTACTATGAAAGGAATGCACTTCTTCTAGAGATGATCAAACATGTTACACACATGCTGTATAATTATTCTAGAAAGGCTGCCTTCACATTTGGTCCACCGTAGACAATGAAAAGGGGAACAATAGGGTAATTTTCTGGGTAACTAGTCTATGGTCACCTTGCAGCAAAAAAAGAAAACTACAATTTTACTGATTACATGAACAGCCATTCTTGACTCTATACAAGCAATTATTCATAATAGCATTTAACAGTACCAAAGTATACTTAAAGTGTGGGTGAGTGCGTGCATGTGTTTCAGTGTTCATACATCTGATGAGCTGCATAGAGCAGATTTTGCCCAAAACAGTAGCTGTAATTTTAGCCTTGTGAAAGTAGAAAAAATGCAAAAAATGTGTATAGAAAGAACTTTTTAAAATTCACTATGCCCTATCACAAGAGTGTACTACAATGAATTATTTGACTGCTAGGAAAAATAAAGCAAAGTGCTGTGCAAAATAACTCCGCCGGGGAACCACTCAGGTAACCTGCTGGTCCCATGCCCGGATGAAGGAGGAGGGTTGGGTGTGGGGCTAGCAACCCCACCCTGTAAAAAAACTAAATGCTGCAGAAACCGCAAGCATACTAACTGTACAACTGGAGCCTGGATGGGAAGATCCCTCTTCAGATGGGCTTATGATGCATGCTGGTGAAAGCCCTCGGGAAGCCAGCTCGCCGACCCATCTTCTCATGGCCAAGGCGAAAACCAGGATAAGGACCTGGAACATCAGAACCCTATACGAGAGAGGTAAAGCAGCTCAGATAGCACAGGAAATGAAGCAATATAACATCAAGCTCCTCGGCCTGTGTGAGACAAGGTGGAATGGCAACGGTCAGACAAGACTTTCGCCACTGGAGACTGTCATCTACTGTGGACATGAAGACCCTGACCATGACCACACAAGGAGTAGCTGTACTGATGACACCAGAGGCTGCAAGATCACTGAACAGCATGAGAACCAGCTTCCCCACGACTCATGTCAGCCAGGTTCAACTCCAAAGGAAGAAAGACAACCATCCTCCAGTGCTATGCACCTATCATCGCAGCTAAAGAAGAGGAAAAAGAAGACTTTTACAACTCCCTACAAGCAGTGGTTGATCGTACTCCAAAACAAGACCTGAAGATCATAATGGGACCCATGGGTGCCAAAGTTGGAAATGACAACACAGACAAAGGACACGTAATGGGAAAGCATGGTGTGGGCAACTGCAATGAAAATGGTGAGCTGCTCACAGACTTCTGCCTGTTCAATGGCCTTGTAGTCGGAGGCACAGTTTTTCCACACAAAACCATTCACAAGACCACCTGGACTTCACCAGATGGACATACAGAAAACCAGATCAATCACATCATGAATCGCCAGTTTAGAAGGAGCCTGCTGGATGTCAGAGTAAAGCGAGGTGCAGATGTAGCCACAGACCTGCTTGTGGCAACCATGAAGATAAAGCTGAGGTCTTTCCACGACACATCAGACAGACCGCACCACAAATTCAGCGTGCAGTTTCTTAGAGACTGTAGAAAGCAAAAAGAGTTCAACTGCGAAGTTAAAAACAAGGTTTTTGCAACACTGGAAGGACTCCTGGAAGAAACAGTGGCCAACTACTGAACAGGATTACAAGAGACCTGGAAGACTGCTTGCACATGTGTTCTGGGACAGAAAGAAAAACAGCACAAGGAATGGCTGACTTTAGGGACCTGGCAAAAGAAACAGGAAAGGAAAGAGCTGAAGCAGAAGATCAACCAATGTCAAGACCAGCAGGAAAAAGAAGAGCTCAGAGCAAAGTACTTGGTGATAAACAGAGAAGTGAAGAAGAGTGCAAGGGACGACAAGAGACAGTTCGCATACAGGATGGCAGAAGAGGCAGAACAAGCAGCTGGGCAAAATAACACAAAGAAACTATACAAAATTACAAGAATTCTGTCAGGAAGGAAAAACACCAATGCATGCAGACCAATAAAGAATAAGAATGGCAGCGTCATCACCAGGGATGCAGAACAAAGATCACGATGGGTGGAACATTTTGATGAAATACTTAACCGACCACCACCACCAACCACTTTGGACATTCCCCCAGCTGCAGAACAGCTCCAAGTAAATACCAACCCGCCAACCAAGGCAGAAATCATCGAAGCCATCAAGTCCTTGAATTCTGGCAAGGCGGCAGGCCCAGATGGCATTCCTGCAGAAGCACTCAAGGCAGACCCAACAGCCGCAGCAGAGATCCTACACCCCCTGCTGAAGAAAATTTGGGAACAGGAGCAAGTTCCAGCAGACTGGAAACTTGGCTACCTAGTAAAGCTACCCAAAAAAGGCGACCTGACACAGTGCAGCAGTTGGCGAGGGATTAGGCTGTTGTCCATTCCTAGCAGGGTGTTGACCAGAATCATCCTGGACCAACTGAAGAATGCCCTAGACAAGAGACTGAGGCAAGAACAGGCAAGCTTTCAGCAGGGAAAATCATGCGCAGACCAAATTGCTACTCTACAAAATATTATCAAACAGTCCATCGAATGGCAGTCACCACTATACATAACTTTTGTGGATTTTGAGAAGGCTTTTGACTCCCTAGACAGGGAAACCATCTGGAAACTTATGCAGCACTACGGATTTCCACCAAAATTCATTGCCATCATCCAGCAGCTGTGTGAGGACTTGACATGCCAGATGATACACAACGGAAAGCTGACTGAAGCCTTCGCATTGAGGACTGGAGTGAGGCAAGGTTGTATGCTCTCACCGACAATCTTCCTGATTGTCATAGCCTGGATCATGAGAAGAACCTCTAACAGCAGTACAGGCGTTCAGTGGACCTTCGCCAGGCAACTTGAGGATGTCAACTTTGCGGATGACATCAGCCTGTTGTCCCACAAGCAGCAGTTCGCACAGACAAAGCTCACTCGGCTCGCAGAAGAAGCAGCAATGACTGGCCTGACCATCAACATCAAGAAAACGGAGGTAATACGGGTCAACAACAAGCAAGAAGCTCCACTCCAACTACATGGAGAATGTATTACAGAGTCTGACTGTTTCACATACCTTGGCAGCATAGTCAACAACAATGGAGGTACAGATGAAGATGTAAGAAGCCAAATAAAGACAGGCTTGCATTCCACACCCTACAACCTATCTGGAACTCCAAGGCTTTATCTCTACACACCAAGATCCACATCTTTGATACAAATGTAAAGTCAGTCTGTCTGTATGGATGTGAGACATGGCGAGTGACAAATGCCATCACTAACAAGATAAAGACATTGTCAACAGATGTCTGTGCCACATCCTCAACATCAGATGGCCCGAGAAGATCTCCAATGCAAACCTGTAGGAGAGAGCCAACAAAAAACCTGCCAGCCAAGCATAGAGAAGTGGAAGTGGGGATGGATTGGTCATACTTTACGAAAGGCAGCCGACAATTTAACAAGACAAGCTCTGAGCTGGAACCCACAGGAGAGGTGCAAGGTTGGGAGACCCAGACAAACATGGAGGAGATCGGTCCACAGAGAGGCAGAGACAGCTGGCATCACATGGTCCCACCTGGACAGGGACGCCCAGAACCGGGTCCGATGTCGGGGTGTGTTTGCGGCCCTATGCTCCACTGGGGGCGAATAGGAACAAGAAGAAGAAGAAGCTGTGCAAAATATCTGTACATATCCCCATATTCTTCACAAAGCTATAAATGCAGAGATTTTCACAATTTGTAAGTACAGCATTAACTAAAATACAGTGACAACTTTAAAAAAATGTTTAGGGTTTTTTAAAAATAGAATAAGCTCTGTATTTACTAATATGAATATCTGCATTAAAAAAGAAATAAGACTAACATAGATTACATATTTGCAATAATCACTGGTTCCATGGACCAAGTCCTGAGAACTTGAAGAAATCAAAGCCCTCAGTAACAAAAGATTTGAGTGGCAACTGTAACATGTCAATTAGTTAATGTGTAGATGCGGATGCACACACAATTCTGCACACATTTCTGAATATAAACATTTGCATTTGCAAGTCTGATAAGGAAAAATATAAACAAAATGTTTACAAAACAAAAACTGATTACACACGCTGGACATTCCTGAATATTCGACAGGGAAGAAGGTAAAACAGCTTATACTTAGGCTCGAACCAGGAAATCTTGATTGTGAAAGGGAAATCCTAATGGTGACACAATGAAAAACAAGAAGACATGCTTATGGCACCTACTTCTGTGTGCAGTGTAATGGAATTCCAAACTTTAGTAAGCAAGAACTTTGTCAAACAGTTGACTAGGCTAAACTGAAGATAAGTTGCAGGGGACTTTATGAGCACAAGCAGTGTGTGTGTGTGTGAGAGCGCATGTGCACACATGGGAAGACTAGGCCGATGCAGTTTCTGCAAGCACATGCTATCCACTAACGAGCTTTTCATTTGACTGTCATAGCCGAGGACACATTTGTGTGTATGTCATTTTTCAGGGGTCTTGAACTGCTTGAATACCTTGATTTGAGCCCAATGGCTGAGGTCAATAAAGAGTCAAAGTGTCAAAGTGGCCACTTTCCTAACATACTCATAACAGCTTTTGTGACATTTTGCACTAAATTCAGTCAAAATACAGTGGTCACCTACTAATATATAGAAATATTGGGCAAAGATAATATTTAAAAATATATAAAGGACTACAAAGGTTGTTTTTGCACAGTTTCACTGATTAAATGCTGTATGTAACTCTATGCGTTAAATCTTGTACATGGATATTTATCTTATGTAAGAATTATGTATAGCTAATTAAAACTATGGATTCAAAATGAAAATAAATTAGGTAGAAATAATCAGATGTAAATCATTGGCTAAACCTGTTTTTAAATTGAACCCACATCTGGTAGCAAAGTAGAGAACAAAAGAGACAATCAAGCATTTAGTCATAAAACGATAGTATCGTCTTCAGAAAGTATTCCTTTTGACTAAAGAAGCTCATGCAGGAATATGAAGATGCATGCAATCTGACTGAAGAGAATAAGGTAGTTACTGGTTTTCCTGATCTTTGAGATTATTAATGTAAAAGATATATGGCTCCTGACTTCTGGATGCTACTTGAAGCAGTTTTACTGATAGTCCATGCTTGCATATTGATTTCTCCATTTTGCCAAGTGTTGACCAGTGAAACATGCAAATGTAACTGGTGTACATAGGCTGGCTGGTACCTGTACATTAATGTTGTATATATTCTTGCAGACTGATGGTGTATGAATATACTAAATTGAAGTAAAATCCCACCTATGCTTGTTTCTGCTTTTGTGTGAGCACTCCCTGACATTATACATTAGAGACCATTACCAGCAGATTTCCTAACTTCCAATGGCTGCGTGATACCTACGATGGGGGAATGGGTGTTTTATGCCAAGCCAGCAACTAAGGCTATATCATGGCAAGACAGTCAGCCATGTAAACAAATGCCATGTGCAGAGAAGGAACAGCATGTCCGAGACGAGAGCTGAACCCAGGATAGCCAACCCTCACTGTGTTGGTGATATGCGCTAACCGTTGTGCCACATGATACATAGGTTTTTTTTCTTCTCATCTCATTTAATAATAATAAACTAGGATTTATATAGCACATACTCACACTCCTATGGAGCTTGCTCTTAGCGCTTACAACAGGAATTAGACATGAACAGCATATGAGGAACTAAAGAATAAACAATAGTACTGACAACAAATAGAAGTATAAAAAACATACAGAGGCACCAAGTAAGAAAAACTGAGAAAATCGTGATTCTGCACAGGAAGACAAGTAGGAAAGTATCAAATGTGGAAAAGGAGGAGAATGAAGAGGACTAGCATGTGTTAGGAGTAATGCTCAAGGAAGAGGTATGTTTTCAGTGCAGATTTGAAGGATTTGATTGTAGGTAGGTGGTGGATAAAATGGCCAAAAAAAACAAATTAAACTGCAAGTTTTACAAGAATCCAACATCCCTTTACACATCTATGTGATTGATTGCATACTAATGTTCTCATCTGCATTCCAAATAGAAGCACACTTGGTGATGTCTAAAATGTATGCAAATATAAGGCCAGAGACCAACCTCATCTTTGGGAACACCTTCAAAGCAAACAAGTTTTCAATCACAAAAATATCAAACCAATAAAATCCCTGCTTACCAGTAAAAGAAATCAAAACTGAACAAATACCATACAGAAAGGCAACCAGAAATCTGTAGTCCCATGCTGTACCCCAAACTCAGTTACTGCTCATCTTCCCAAAATCTCAAAACAATAAGTTATACCTGACGCACACAAAAAGAAAGAACATGAAAAAGTAAATGAAGATTCTTGGATTGAACTCTCCAGGTAAAAGCAGTTAATCATGGGTTAGGGTTAGTTAATGTACCCTGGTAAAGACACTTTTAAAATGTACTATTTATATTTTTGAAGCTTGGTTTTTGAAACACTTTGCAAAAAAGCAGTCACAAAAATTTTATTTTTATAAACACATGATTTCTGGAAAAAGAATAATGGAGGGGGAGCCAATCATTTTGACAAACTATATCGTCTCAGCTACATCAATCTACCTGTCAAATGACTACTGTCCCACGTAACAAAATATTGTCCAGGCTACTTCAATCATCTGAGTTGAATGACCCTGTGATGACCATACCATCCCATGTAAGACAATATCGTCCTGGCTACATCAACCTGCCTGAGTTGAATGACCATACCTTCCCAACACCAAAAGTCAATCTGACCCATGTCCAGACTAAATGAATCTCTGAACAGTGACATCTGTTTCATATTAACTGAAAGTCTGCATATGCATTTACTAAGAACCCCCAGACTAAAGAATAATGACCACAAAGGCTTTTAAAAAATTGATGTAATAGAAAATCATATTTATGTGCCATTGTGAGACTTGAACCAACCATCTGCATGTACATTTAATACAAGCATGTCAATTAAAAAAAATAACAAAGTTTAAAAAAAAGTCCCAGTGATTTAAAGAGAAAATCATGGACTGCTGTCTGTCTGCCAAGATCAACACTTAGCCTCTTACGAAGTTCTCTGCTGTTAGTCTTGGCGAGCCGTAACAAAAGATGTAACTACACCGGAAGCTTTGTCGTCTAATGCCTCGTTTTAGTAGTTATTCTCAAATGTGAATAAACCAGAAGCTTTGTCGTCTCATACCTTGTTTTAGCAGTTAACTGGGAAAAAATTGTCTGCCAGCAGCCCAGTAATACAAGTTCGTGGGTTATGAATTAAATGTTGTAGCCAGTTGTGTGAGGCATATTAATGGGTATCTGACCTCGTATGACCTGGCTGGTGTTGGACCACTTGGCTGTAACCCTGTCAGCCAGAACATTCTAACTGGTGCCTGAACAAGTGTGACACCAGCCTTAATTTTGGTACCTGGCATGTTTGGTGAGAGAGTGTGCATGGGTGACAAGTAGATGATAGATGTTTTCAGATGCATTTGTACATTGAACATAAGTCTTGAGAGGAGTGTCAGAGCTGTAGCAGAAGCTATTGCAGGCATGTATCAATGCCAGCTTTCTGTGTTCGAGGTATTTCGTTTAGCCAGCATGTGTTCAGTGTGTGTCACCGTTGCCAGCATGTTGCTGAGGCCAAAGTTGCGAGGTGTGTGTTGCCGTTTGTTCAGCAGGAGTCGTTGCTAGAGTAGTTTCAGCATATTTCACTGCTGACTGTGCTCAGTTGATTAACAACAATGTATGCAATGAATGCATAGAGCATGCATGCTAACAGAACAATTTATATTCTATAAGAACAATTGACTAGAAAACTGCATAACACTTCTTTTCAATTTTATGAGATCATGAAACCCACAATATTCAATTTAAAATATGGCCAGAGGAGATTGGGTCCTACATGTTTTTATTTAATATCCATCCCTCTGCCCACCAATGTACAAATGTATACTATATAGTATAGCATGTTTGCCTGATTCACCCTCAGCCCTCTGTTTGCTGTAGAAATTTTGAATTCACTATCAACACTAACCCAAAAATGAGTTAATAAAAATAAATGCAAAATTTGTATAGTACATACTCAACCTCTTAAGGAGCATGCTCTTAGCACTTAAGAACACGAACAACATATGAGGGATAGAAGAACAAACAACATATGCACCACGAATAACCACGAATAACAGATAACAGTACCGATGATAACTTAAGACAAATACAGAAAATGCAAAGAGTTTGTATACTCAAGTTCAAGCAGAAAATTTCTTTTTGATGTTTAACATCCAAATGCACCATTTGCTCATCCATTTATTCATTTACTGCACTCATTAGTTTTGTGCAAATGTCTCTCTAACATCTACTGTCATTAAGGGATAAACTGTGAAAACATTAAACCAGTGGCTGAAATGGCATCCCCAAGACCCACAGTTTTAACCGGCTGCTTACATACTAATACTGGGCTGAACACAAAGTTGTAATCACCAATTGTCCAAGTGTATGTGGATGTTTCTGGATCAAATCTGCGCTTGTTATCACCAGAAAACAACTGAAACTCCAAGGGAATTCTCAAATCCACAATATCAGGATCAGGATCTTGCACATCACATGCCTGCATGCCAGCAATGCGAGTTCCAGCCATTGTTGCTGACATGATATTGCTCCAGTGAGATCTGTGTGCCCCAACAATGTGGTAAGTCAATGAGTGGAAGTGCACTCGAGTCAGTCTTGAGGTAGGATTTTTGGATGATTTACCATATTTGCCAAGAAGCCACAAGATAATGTCAGACATTTCATGAATCAGAGGCTGGCCCTTATGCTCTGCCTGGTTACCATAGGGACCACCTGCTACCTCAGCAGCAAATGCTAGCTCCTGCTCGTTAAGGCCAAGGGATGTAATTTCTGGTAAAACCTGAAACCAAGTCCACACCACTTTAATAAAGAGCAGATAAACATTTCTTACCTTTGCTGCAACTTTTACCTGTTTAAAAATGTTATTTGAGTTGGAACAACTACAACCAAGCATAATATAGAGAGGCAAGTGGTCTGCAAGATACATTTCTATTGGTATGCTATAATTCATGTATGTCATAGACCATCCACAGACACGCGCATTCTTTCCACAAACCAAAATATCCTGATCGCTTGAGGGTGGGCGTACCTTCTTAGAGGCACGAATAATTATTCAATTCAAATACAATGTCAAATGAAACAAAGGCAAAGTATCAACACTCATAGATTCACTCCTTCATTCGCCACACAAGATATATTACCAATATATTATCATTCATCCAACGTACTATTAAAGTTAACAATAAAATCGACTCTCATAAATATTGTCACTGATGAAGAATAAAAAAAAAAATGTTCGTTCTTGATGAAACATTAACCTTTTATATTAAAGTCTTTGAGACCCTCCCAAGTCCTCTATTCTAATTAGTC
>SRHC01003350.1:0-50358 GCA_004794325.1 Pomacea maculata | reverse complement strand
TGTGTCTTTTAACAGTCACAAAAAAAGTGGCATAGTAGCGAGAGTCTGGGGTGGCATAGTAAATTTTTTTTTACATTGAATTTATAGTCGGGACCGAGCAAAAGTGGCATAATACAGAGAGTGGCATAGTAGCGGGGTGGCATAGTAGGGAGATTTGACTGTAGAGCCTTGTTTCGACTTAAAGTGGTTTTGCATCGTAAACATCATAACGCGAACTTCATGTTTTGTGTGCGCCAAACATTATTAAACGTATTTTATATGTGTTTTTTTGTAATTACTGTGCTAGGATAGGATAATTAATATGACTAGCATATCAGACAAAGTTAGGGTTGTTGGGGAATTCAGGAATCATCAAAGCATGTGTCCTTGGTGAACAGGATTTCTGGTGTAAAACGAGGGCGTGAATCCCATGGCCAAGACTACTATTATAGGCAGTGGAGACGGCTGAAGAAAGTTGTCAAGGATCTCATCTTTGTAAGTTTCCTTTGATGATTTTTCATGTCCTTGCCTGGTTCTTTGCAGCCAGCTGCAGTTACACATGGGTAAATGGCATACATTAGCTTTTGGCGCAAGGGCTAAAGGCAACTAAACATATCCAATAGCACTATTTTGTTAAAATTTTGAGTAAAGTCATTATGCGCTAGGTTTGTATTGAGTTTTTTCCTGTTATTAGTACAGGCTTAAAAAAGAAAGCTGATTGGCCACTACATGGAAACACTTGAAATCTGTGAGAATCATAGTTAATTACTGCCTTTTATGACTATCATTAAATTATTTATTTGAATTCAGCATATTAGTAGATTGGTTAATAAATACAATTTTTGTGTACTGCACACATCTTTTTTTAACAGTATGACTGGGTTTTATTCAGATCAACAGCTCAGTGTGTGATGAGGTGATACGTGTGGAAGAAAAACTAGCAAGAGTCAAAGAAGAAAGAAGGTAATGTTTTTTTGTAGGTTTTTAAAATTATTTATATATATATAAATTCATTGCAAATTTAGATTATGTGTACAGTTACAGATGCACGTTGATCTTCACAAAATTATTGAAGAAACATTTAGCTAATAAAGATGATATTAACGCTGCAATGCTAGCAAAATGACTTTGAATTAAATATTTATGTTTTTATCTTCTTGTCACATGGGTTTGAATGTCTGATTCACATTGCAGGTATTTACTACGGAAACTTCTTCAATTTCAATCAGTAACAGATGTCGCAGCATTAACAGTCAATAGTGAGTGTCATCCAGCCCCTTCAAAGTCTTCGAAGAGTCCTGTTGGTTCATCAGCCCAAGACCAGACCTCAGATCACCCAGGAAAGAAGACAACGAAAAAGAAGGCTGCTGCACCCAGCACTACAAGCAGCGCTTCAGAGCCACGGAAAAAAGCTCAGCAATCAGCAAAAGAGCTCCTTGGTATGATGGTGATGATGATGATGAATAGAGGATGGAATGATGATGGTCTCTTCCCACTGCCAGCCTTGTATTTAAACTATTTTTTTCATCCATCCTATTTTTTAAAAGTTTCTTAATCATTCTTTTGTGTTTATGCAAGCATGATTTGGAGGACTGGTTGTGGTACAGTTTGGCTGTGGGAAAGGTGGACATTAAAATCCTGCTGTTGTTAAAATTTTTAATGATTAAGCATGGTTCATTACAAGGTATTTATTTTCAGTCTTTCTAGTGAATTATCCCTTCCGTTTGAAAGATGCAAGTTTTTCTTCTTTGTTATTCTCCTCTGTGCACAGAAAGAGCTTAAATCCCTTCACATTAGCTTATTAATCTTGATTGTCGATGGTCTGTATTCTATATCAAAGTGGTGAAACATTTTGATTGGGTTCAGGTGTTCTGCGCTTGTTGAAACGGTGTGTATCATGTGTTTTCATGTTAAAACATTTCAAGCCAAGCATGTTGGGCATGGCTTTAAAGTTTTATTACTATGTTAGTTTATGAAATGTAAAAGCACTTACAAAAATGTATGAACAGTTTATCTGAGTTGACCTGTAATACATATGCTAGACTCAGAAGACACTGATGTGGAATAGTTCTCATGTTCAAAATTGTCTTTTGTAAATTATTTTCCATGATGGAAAGATAATTGGCTGCTATTTTTTCTTATCCATGGAACTAGCAGAGTCACTGCAGGCCAAGCCAAAGAAGAGTAAATCCCAGAGCAATCGCAAAACTATTCCCCCGATGCTTCTGGACTCTCTAGGTCGACCCGTGTTTCCTATGGTACTTGGAGATCTCACTTTGCATAGTATTGGCGAGGTAAAACTTATTTTCTTTTGGATTCTTTCCTTAAATTGACATCAAGTATGGAGTGCATAATTTGAATAATTGTGAAACTACATGAACAAATGCATCATTTTTCTACAAGAGACATTAACTTTTGCAAGCGAAATATTGAGTTTGCCTTCTTGGAGAGAAGTTACTTTACAAATCATTTACTTATGAGTACCAATCACACATGAACTTGGGGAAGCATTTTCTAGCTTCTTTATTATTTCAGCTGAGATAGCATGATTAACACTAAATTAGAAATGGCGTTTTATTAAGAAGGAAATTAATTTTATTTAGAGCATAATATATTCTCTTTTTCAATAAGTCAGCATAAAACGGTTCCAGTGAATCAATCACTAAAAGTGCAGAAAGGTTCTGGACAAAACTATGTCAAAAGATAAGAGATTAAAAACTTCTTCTGGCTTGTTTAATAATCAGTGAGTGCACACTAATTAAATGCTTTATAAATGGATATATAAATGTTGTGTTTCATTTACTGTATCAGTGAAATCAGTTTCTGACAGATAATCTACACAACTAGAAAATGTAGTTAACTTCGCAGATTCAAGAAACCAAACTGTACAGTGTACAAGGTTTTGTGGTCAAGGGGAGACAATCCAAGGAGACCAAAAAACCCCCCAAAAATCCATCCCTGAATCAGCCAAGCTGCTTCCCTTTAGCATCAGTAGCATAGGAACCAGGGGGGTAATGGTGGCAGCTGCTCCCTCAAAAATGTGTGGTTTTTTTTTTTTTTTGTTGTTCATTGTCAGCATAAAGTCCCCACCCCCCAAATAAAAAAGAACCGAGAATCTTTCTACACCACTGAGCATGTTTCTTGCCCTTTGTTACCCCATATGAAAAGAGCAACTCTCGTTAAATTCTGTTTGTGCAAACCTTAATGTAAAGTGCTGATTCTGTCCTTTTTATTATTCTTCAGATTGTTCCAGACCGCAGTACATTCTTTACACATGACTGCATTTACCCGGCTGGTTTCTGCAGCACACGAGTTTATGCCAGCATGACTAGACCCGAGGAAAAATGTTTATACACATGTAAAATCTCGGATAGTGGTGATTTACCAGAGGTCAGTAGAGCTTTAGTTATTCTAAATAGATATTGTTATGCTGTAGCTAGTTCTGTAATAGTTAAAACACTAACTTGTCCCCACTGCAGTGAGTGGCTCAGGGTTTAGATCTCATCTTGGGACACTCTATGTATGTGACACCTGTCCACAGGGATGGGCGTTGGGGTTTTCTCCGGTTATTTTGGTTTCCTTCCTCCATAGTGCAAAATCACCGAAAGGTGGAAGCATTTTCCTACTAAATAAACCAACCAACCTGTGTAGCTAGTTTTAAAAGTTAAAATTTTAGTTTGTGGTTTCTTAATTACTTTCTGAAATTAAATGCCAATATTCATGCTTAGCAGCAAATGTTTGATGTGTTTCAGTTTGAGATTGCTCCAGAAGAAGGCACAGAACAGGTCCTTCGTGGTTCAACACCCAATGAGTGTCATTTGCAACTCATTCTCACCATCAATGCAGCCATGTATGTGTCTAACATGTTTTATTTTAGTCCATTAGAACATTACACCACATTTTATTTCTTCTTGTTTTTGTTTTATGCTTGCATTATTGAGACTGTACAGCTAATAAGCATCATCCATAAATAGACAATCATTCACAGGTCTGAATATTATGGGGTTGAAGGTTTAATGTTGTCTGTATATTCACATGCATATACATACATCATAAATACACAGGTCTGCATCTTATAGGTCTGAATGTTATATGCAGTTCTAATATTCACGTGCACACACACCCACACACATTCATATTAGACAGCTAAAACATTTTTTTCATACGTAGATGCAGGGTTGTTGAGTGTATGACGGCTTTCCCCTTCATAATTTATGTTTGTGCATTTCTTTCACTTTGTGTTTGATGTGTGGATTAGACAGTGCTAATATGAATGATGATCAGTTTGTTTATAAGTTTCCCTGGAATTCTGATGATGTTTGTGATAGCATTTTGTCTGTTGATATTTGTTACTTTACAGTATAGCTGATTTGTTAAACTTTTGTAGCAGATTTTAGTGGTGTTGTTTTTGGATTGTTAGTGCTGAGATCAACTATTTGTATGAATTGCGTCCTTTACAATTAAATTATTTAATTATGGCTATGTAACAATTAAATTATTTAATTATGGCTATGTAAACAGTTTTACTTCAAAAGAGTGTGTTTATGTATGTTATGAGCATCTGTGCTATATTTAGCTAAGTCGTGAGAGAGAGGGTATGAAAAACATGGTGGGGATATTTATGGTTTACTATTTTGTAAACTACATTAAAAGCATCCATAGGTACTGCATAAGCATGATCATGTTTATATAAATGTTTGTATCCAGAGGGACAGACCTTCTTCCAGCAGTTGGCAGCGGAGCAGACTTCTTTGGCCTCAACAATCCTGTTGTTCAGAATCTGATCCAAAGCTGTCCAGGAGCCAAGAAATGTGCAGGATACAAGTGGATAAAATTTGAGATCAATAAGGCCGAAACTAATGAAAACATGGCAGTAGGAAAAAACGACCCAACTATAAATATAGATGCCTTTCATAGACTGTTAGCTCAGGCAGGTGAGAGTTTAATTTTTTAAGAAAGAGACATGAGAGTTCGTGAGTGCATTGGAATGTTGATGTACAATTATGAGTGTGGTGAGCACATGCTATTATCTGTGATTAGAATGTGCTGAGGATTGTACATGCTGTCGTTTTGCATGATAGAAGAAAGCAGTCATCCTCAAAATGCATCAAGCAACTGTGTATTGAAATTCACTTTAAACAAGTTTTCCTGGTGTTTCAGGTGGCATGAAGGCTGTGGCCTTTTCGTCTATGTCAGAGCATCATTCAACCAGTCTCCGATCACTTCTTACCAAAGGAAACATATCATTTGCAAGCTAAATTTAAAAGGGTGTTTTCTTTTAAAGTCCATCAAATAAGCTCAGTGTACATTGTTTTGCTCTTTGGCATGTTTATGTTCTTATCAACCAGAAGGTTTGCATATATTAAAAATGGAAATAAATACAAAAAGATATTATAATTCTTGATCGCATGTTGGCACCAGGTTTTTTGTATGTGGTTTTGGGTATGTTTCTTAAATAAACATAAAATCTGACTTCTTTTGTGTGTGCATGTGTGTAAAGATATTGAAACATTTAATGATATCTGCATTATTTACACAATGAATTATATTTTAAATGATATGTACAAATGATTAAAAGAAATTAATGAAAATAATTTTGTATAAGAAAATAGCCACTGTACTGGCTTCTTACCAAATTTTTTTACAGAATGCTGTGAATCTCTATGGGGCTTTGATAAAGTACACTGCACAATTTCAAATAGTTTATCACAGGGACAGGGCAAGTCATTATTATTATTTTGTGCAGGGTTATTTGGTCATGCTTTATAAGGAAACGGGAACTTACATTCACTATTTCACAAGCCCTAGTGCATCATAAAATAATTGACTCTCGTTACGATTCTATTTGTCTTTCATGCTGGCACTCGTGAACTGAAGAAGAATAAATTAACTCTGGTGCATGTTGTGCTAATAAAACTCATCGCATAGAAGGACAAGCAAAGACTAAGTTGACATATCAACGAAGAGATTGCGTGCAGCTCTGATCGACTATAAGTCTTAACCACGAACTTGCATTACTGGACTGCTGGCAGACGATTATTTCCCCCCCCCCCCCAGTTAGCTACTAAAACGAGGCATGAGACTATATAGCTTCCGGTTTAGTCACATTCTTTGTTTAGGCTCGCCGAGGCTAACAGCAGAAGTTGCAAGAAGTTGAAGGTTGGTCTTGGCAGACAGACAGCAGTCCACGTCCATATCTTAACTCTACGAAAATACAAGCACGAACTTACACTTCCGTGATACAAACGAGCACAAGCCAAACGACATCTTTGTCAGCAAAGATCTCTGAAGCACTGACCTATATACCGCCTGAAATCAAATCCATTGTCGTTATCCCAATACGTATAGTGTTGTGTAGCCTCGAGCATCGCTTGAACGTGATAACCTTTACTTTGCTAGGTGAGAGGTCAAGGCAATTTTCACTGTCGTCTGCAGGTGTCGTGTGGAGCACGACTTTCAACGATTTACTTTTATTAGGATGTCGTCGAAAGTGTTTAGAGCTGCTGGATTCCTGACATGGAGGTGGGGTCACAAAATTTGGAGCCCTTCTTCCTTTTCTATTCTAAATGATATGCGTCATGTCAGCAGCAGTGTCGCAGGTGACGAACAAGACAGCCGTTCCAGTCGCGAGCAACAAAATTTTAGGAACGCAGCAATCGCAGCAGTCGGAACAGCATGTTTGCTTGGTGCGTATTTATATACAGCCTGCACGCAGTGGATACGTTACGAATTTAATTTCATTTAAATACTAATTACAAAACAGTAGTGTGCTTTCAACAACAACATTGCACAACAAGGCGATTTCTTACTAGCGTCACAGCTGCAGGGATCTTTCCTTGTTTGCAGTTGAGTACCTCTTCGCAAAATTATTTTTACTTGCATACATGTAGGCAGGATTATTGAAGCTGTTTTTTGTGCCTTCTGTGAAATATTCTTTTTCGTTTTTAATTATGGTTGCGAAAACTGTAGGTCTGTTACATCAGCATAAACATGTAAAAACCATAAGTTTGTATTTAGTATATGTTCTGAATGCACCTTTCATCATGCATACAGCGAAATGTAGATGCACATATGTGTTTTGATGAATTATTAATCTCTCTTTCACACACCCACTAACACAAGCAGATAAATACGCTCATTCAATCAAAATCTCTAATACAGTTTAACTGGTGTAGTGGCTCTCATGTTTGTGCAGTAACTAAAATCTAAGACATTTGAAGGTTTTGCACAGATTATAACGAGTATCTAAGTCTTTCATATTAAAAGGACTAAAGAAGAGAATCTCTTTTTTTAATTTTATGAAGCAGAACTCATCAGTGGTGAAGGTTTTTGTGGCTATTGCTAAACATTTTAAACAAGCTTGATTTAATTTCTCTCGACTTTTAGAACAGTATGTTTGAATGACTGCTTTTATGCTTTAAAAAAAATGTTGTGTATTAGGAGGAACCTTTTTCTGGAAGCTGAAGAAGGACAAGGTGAAGGCTTCTGAAGATGTGGAAGCAGGAAACATCCGTCCTGGTCTTCCTACTTACACGCTTGATGATGTTGCTAGGCATAAAACAAAGGAAACTGGCATTTGGGTGACCTTCAAGAATGGAGTTTATGATATCACCGAATATGTCTCCAGCCATCCAGGTGGTTCCAAGATCCTGCTGGCAGCAGGAGGATCCGTGGAACCTTTTTGGGATCTTTATGCAGTCCACAAACACTCAGACATATTGAGCATTGTGGAGAGCTTTCGGATTGGTAACATCACAGAATTGCCTAAAGTGGAATCCTTCTCAAAGGAGGATCCATATGCCAACGATCCACCTCGAAGCCCTCTCCTTATTCCAAGTTCAAAGAAACCATTTAATGCTGAACCACCTGCAGAACTTTTGGTTGATAACTACTTGACACCTAATGATTTGTTTTTTGTCAGAAACCACCTTCCGGTCCCAAATATTGATCCTCGCAGCTTCACATTGGAAGTCCAGGGACCAAAGAAGGAATTGAAACTCAGTATAAATGACCTTAAGAAGCAGTTTAAGAAAAAGTCTGTAGTTTCTGTTGTACAATGCGCAGGCAATCGCCGTAGTGAGATGATCAACATCAAACCAGTCAAGGGGCTGAACTGGGGATCAGCTGCCATTGGAAATGCAGAGTGGTCTGGGGTTGCCCTCAGCGACATACTGGCGCAGAGTGGAATAAATCTGGAGAAAACTGACAAAAAGCATTTGGTCTTTGAAGGCTTAGACAGAGGGCCTGATGGATCTTTCTATGGAGCTTCACTCCCAATAGAATTGGCAATATTACTGAAAGATGAAATCATTGTTGCATATGAAATGAATGGAAAAGAGCTGCCTCGAGATCATGGTTACCCGCTGCGAGTCATCGTTCCAGGGGTTGTAGGTGCCCGCCAGGTGAAGTGGCTGAATAAAATCTATCTCAGTGATGAGGAAAGTGAGAGTCATTGGCAAAGGCGGGACTACAAAGGTTTCAACTGTTCTGTGGACTGGCACAATGTAGATTTTGATTCCTCTGTCGCAATTATGCAGCTTCCAGTCATCTCAGCCATCTGCGACCCCCCTGCTGGAGCAGAGCTGGAGGAGGGTGCTGAAGATGTCACCGTCCGAGGATACGCTTGGAGTGGAGGAGGAAGAGCCATTATTCGGGTGGATGTTTCTGCTGATGGAGGGAAAACCTGGCATGTAGCGTCAATTCAGCCCAACGGTCAGAGTCAGTACAAGGCATGGGGCTGGTCATTGTGGGAGGCAACCATCCCTTTGCCACCAGATCATAAGGGGGAGGTAGAGCTGGTGTGCAAAGCAGTTGATGTAGCATACAATGCGCAGCCAGACAGAGTGGAAGGCATCTGGAATTTGCGAGGTGTTTTGAGCAACGCCTGGCACCACGTCAAAGTGATTGTGCCACCATCCTCATAACAAAATAACTATATAGATGGGAGACATAGATGTAAGTTGTTTAACCAAATACCAGAATTTATGGACAAATCCTCGAGATGTCACAACCAAATTTTGATTGCTGTAAGGAATTTATTGTGGACATAATCGTGCTACATATTTCGTGTTAATTAATAATGATTTCTATCATGTGTGATGATGTCAGGGAAGTTTAACATGGTGGACCCAGGCTATTTACCGCAAAATTCTAATGTGGACCAGATTACTATAGCGCATTTAAAGTACTGAATTCCAATAGTGATTTGAATGTTTTCCTGTTTGTTTAAGATGTGTCAGTTAATGGTAAGAGCTGAGAGATTTTCTTGTATAATTTTATAATAATAGTTCTATAATTTCTTCTTTCATTTGAAGCTGACCATTTGCATTTATTTTAAGATGATGTTACTGGCTTTGTTCACTGTTTGGTCTCTTGAGTTCTTTGAATATCACACGAGGAGTAAGCAATGCTATTATCCTGCAGCTTATTTCTTGTCACAACGTTATATGACAGCTGAAGTACATATTTTTGTTTTAAATGCCAGGGTTTCAGATCTTTAAAGTGTCTAGTCAACAGGCCTCATTAGGGAGAAGTATTAAAAATGGCCAGTCACCATTTGCAAGGGTATTAGAGCTACTGATTGTCTGATGTAAGTAAATATATGAGAGTGAAATAAAATAGATATGGGGAGAGAATGCAGCAAATGCACACAAATGATGATGACCATAAATGGTGTATTTTCATACTTACCTCAGTTCCTGAATCATATGTATCAGAGTAGGCAATCCAAGTAAATATATAAAAGCTAAGAAACATGAGAGAAGAACTTTGAAAATCATTGTATCAATTTCATAAATATCGTGTTGTTTATTGGATGATCATTAGGCTGTATCTGGAATTATTCAGATTGTTATGAAGTGTTAACATGGGACCACAAATATTATCACTCTTTTGGATATGTGATGATTGTTGATTTTTGAAACATCTACATTTAACGATATGTGATATGCGATATGTTGCTTCCCTATGCTCCACTAGGGGTGAATAGGAACAAGAGAGAAGAGAGATATATGAATGTGAGTTGGATAAAATGTTTTTAACAATAACTTTGTTGAGTGTGCTATGGTTCTGAAGTATTGTTTCATTCTAATTACTTACAGCATCACACATTTCAAGTATTTATCATTAAAAAAAGTGTTTATTGGTGTAATGTGGTCATTTAATACAGAAAAGCAACTTTGCTGAATATGCTGTGGTCGCGGAAAATTATTTCATTTTAATTACACTACAGTAGCACCTATTCAAAGTAAATATTATTAGACAAAATCCTTAATGGTGTAATGTGATCATGATTGGAAAAGCAATGCTGTTGAGTATTCTGTTGTTCTAAAGCATTATTTGTTATAATTATTTACAGCAACTTAGTAGATGTTATTAGAATGTTTATTTATGTAATATGAATGTGATTGCTTAATGTAGTACAATTGCATAATTAACAGCTTAGAAACTGCATTTTTTTACTTTTCTGTGTAGCATAAACTGTTGTAGCTCAGCCCTGTCATGTGTCTGCAGGAAGATTTGCATGACTAGTAGACTTTTTGATGAACTTGGTGTTTGTATTGAGATGATACATCCCATAAGTCATATGAAGATGTATGCTATATAAACCAATCGATCAGTCCTATCTGTGCCATCTGGCACATGAGGCGACAGCAAGCGACCTCCATCTGGCTCTGTTTGCTGCTGCTTTGGGTAATGTCTTGAGTGATAGGCCTCTGAAATTGAAGTTTTTGAGGGTTTGCCTGTCTCTTTGGGCCTTGCTTTTTCCATGCGGTGTCCATTGCAGGTCCGTTATGGGGATTGAGTCTGGAGTCATGTGGCACACATGTTATAGTCATCACCAGTGCTGCAGTTGGATTATTTCTGCCAAGGTGCATGGCCCTGCCTTGTATGGCATATATGTGGTAATATATTTTACAAATGAAGAGAATGCCCATAGCTAGACTGATCACTATACCAAGTGAAGGTGTAAATTATGATGGCTGTACTAAAGTCCCAGCATGCTCAAGGAAGCAAAACAAGAATCATGTATTTTTTTTTATTCTTTATCATTATTTAGATGTATAAGCATCTATTGGACATCAGTGACATCTTGTAAACAACTCAAGCTACTGGTCCACCTATAAAATGTATTTTTGAATGTTATTTCTCTTTTCTTTTTGTTTTTGGTTAGGCTTGTCTGGCCATATTAGATATTTCAAGAACCTGGCAGAGACTCAACAGATCTTAACAACATTTTATATGTAAACAATATTTTGATACATATTAAGTATTTACTTGATGCACAATTTCTTATAATACTAGTTCATTTAACCAACAGCTTACATTGTCAGATATGACAAGGCCTTGTGTGTCCTCTATGCTTAGATGCCTTTTCTGCATTTAAAGGTTTCCAAAAATAGACTGGCTGGTCCACAGTCATGCTTATTTTTGCATATTTTAAGATGTATAATTTGTGGCTTAAACACACTCTCCCTCTGTGCCTTGCTGTTCACCTATTACATGAAAAAGTATTTTGACTTACATGTTGAAATATATTTGAAACTTTATTAAAAAAACAGGCCAGTCTCTATGACTAACCAGATTGTTATTTAAGGTTCAGATATCACCTTAAAATTTATTTTACAGAGAACTGTTCAGATTTGTTTTAAATAAATAAAAAACTTGCCATTGTTAAAAGTGTTACAGCACATTACGGATAATATTTGCATGCCTTGCAGATTGATGTGGAATTCTGCAGTTTTTCTCACATGTATTTCACAAGTACATTTTTTTCTCTGTAACACATATTTTTTAATGAATTATTGTGTACAGTAGTGTGAGGTTTCTCTGAAGTTCATCCCGTAAAAGCTTCCTTGATTTCATCCTGTTTTGTGAAGTGTTGATAAAATAAACTTTTAATTTTGGCACACACACACACATGCACACACGCAGCCACATGTGGACTAGCATGCACTATTCAAACTTTGCTCTTTCATTACAGATTTCTGAAATTAAGCCTACTCTTTTGGTTGTGCTTTAAATTATTTTGGATCCTGTAATGTTGTTGTAAAACATAATAAATGTTTCTTGGTAATGGTTGTGTGTGTTTTCTTTTTAATCAGCAATAATATGTTTTGGGGAAAAATCTCAGATTATATAAGATTTTAGTTGGTGAGCAGTTGAGGATTGAAAACCAATTTTATTCACTAATGTATTTCAAAAATTAGACTTAAAAGAAAACTCGGGTATTGTTTTAATCCAAGACCTGAAACATGTAGTGTACATAGTCTCTGTAACCATTTATTTTCTTGTTTTTATTAAAAATTTGCCCACTCTCGAGTTCGGAATTAAAAAGATAGTGTCGTTTACATAATCTTTACTATTACCCTGAATTTACACATAATAAAGAAAAAAAAAATTACTGCACGGAGGTTTCGATCGCAAGGTACAAAGGGGTGCAACTCGTACGACAAAGTAAATGCAATTACAGGAGCTATTTCCCTTTCTCCGTAAATGCGAACTGATATGCCCTGGTCGCAGATTGACAGATTCGCTGCGAAGCGAATAGCCTAGTCAGTGGTTAGCACAACAGCTTCCGAACCCGAAGTCCCGGTGATTGCCTGGTTCGATGCCCGTGTAACGCAGCGTACCTTTTCCTGATAGCAGCTCTGGAATGGGTACCTGACTCCGCAGCGGGTTGAGAAGATTAAAGTAGCAAGTGAGAAGAAAGGACCTCACATAATAAGCAGGTTGTTTAACATCTCACTTCCCATCCACCTTAAACTCACAGGATTACCTTTATCTTTCTTGCGTCATCCTAAAATAATTTTACACTTTTAGAGTAAAACTGAACATTTTTCGTGAGATCGTCAAAGTATCACTACTAGAGATCGACGGTAAAAATACAGATTGTTTTCAATGCACCTGTGATTGAAATACTGATGTTGTTAACTTTAGTCTTTTCAAAATATATTAAAGGTGAAAATTACCGTACTCTAGGGGTTGAGCAATGAAAATAAGTGGTTTACCGTGTCTAAGCATGTAAGAAGCCGAACCCAATCAATCTCTTTTTCTTTTTTTTTTTTTTGGGTGGGGTGAGTGATAAATCAACTTCATTTCTTCTAGAAAGCTATGGTGGGCAAGGTGCGTGGGACGGGATAATGGATCAACTGTACTATTTCTAGCTATTGACGGTCAAAGGTCAGGGTGGCCCGACTCCGCTTACAGGACAAGATAATTCGTCGAAATGTTATAAAAATCCTGCAGCACGCTCTTTAAAACAAGTTTCTCCGTTGTAAAGTGGGACTAGATCAAGTGCATGTAATGTAGTTCTTACCTAGTTTTATATTTTAAAGTTTCCCCTGAAGATTAGCACTATTTCTGTAATGCGTATTCACACACAAAGTATGCAAATCGGCCCTGGCAGACGATGCCCGAAGCTAGGATAATTACACTTCATACCACATGCCGAAGAAATACTTTGAAGCAATTAAATAAGGAATTATTTGTCTCCAAACGCTGTTTATTTCGTCCTCTAGGAAGGTCTATATTGAGCGATTTTTCTCAAAGAGAGAAGGTCTATCGTCGACAAAATTGCATAAAAGTCGGAATCAAGGATACTCAGCTCCTTCATCAGAGCATGGTTTGAACTATACCCAAGTCTGCTTCTGGTTTAAATTCTGACTAGCCATTCTTTGACCTGTCTTCGCTTTTTTCCCCTCACTTTATCATCTACACGTGAATTGCAGCCTCAAGTAGTTAAATCCTCTCGTCTATTGATTCCGCGATGGCAAATGTCAAGAGACGAAACTTTTGCACATATAAAATGTTTACGGAGGCAAGTTCGTCCGTGTGGCATCGCATAAGAAAAACTGTTTCTGGAAAAGTTAAAAAAATGTTTCGGAAAGTGCTTGTTTGGCAAGCACGATTGAAAATCTTTTCTTTTTCCCCTTCATGAGACCTCTCCTTGTGTTGCTCCAGTTTGGTTGACTGACTGCTCTGCGATCTCAGACTATCACCCGAAGTGTCGTCTGCATCATGTAGTGGACTGACTACAACTCATGGGGTGAAAAACTAAATGTCTGGGGCTCTCGTGAATCTGGCCCCTGGTCAAATGGCGTATGAAGAGACCACCACAGGCAGCCTATGGGCGAACTGGGGACCTTGTAGATCACAACTACACGGGTGTATCGGGTATGTGGTGCGACAACTTTTGACACTCGCTTGTCACCAGTGCAGTGAGAGACCATGGGTTCAGATATTGTCTTGGGACACTCTTTATTCGAAATTTGTTAGCAGGGATAATTGATAAGGGTTATCTTCAGGGATTCCTGTTTCCTCTTTATACCTAATAGCCCGAAATCACTTCTAGGTGGAAGCACATTCTCGCCAAAGCAAGTGGATTGTGTGAATACGCAGGTCGAAGTACAAGTAGTGTACAAGGGTGTACTGGATATATAATAAATAAATAATAACATATTTTAGAGATGGTGCACCATTTGCTAAAAGACATGCCTTTTTACTTAAATGTCTGTTAGTAAGAATTTCCACACACTTTGCACAAGCGTTGAAGTGCCCGACATCAATGAAATAAAAGAGATTTTAAAACAAAAACCCAGCTTGCACTTATATAAAACTTTGCCGATATAAATAAATATCGATATGAATGATGCGTGTTTAATCCTCTCACCTTTAGTTCGATACCCTTTTTATTTGCTCCTATTCTCCTCTCATAAATCTACATCTTGCGGATATCTTTTGTTCAGCATTTCGAGTAGAATACAAGACGAAAAATTGCCGATCTGAACTCCCTTCCATTTTGTAGAAAGACCAGATAGGGCGTCTCCCTAACGCCACAGGGAAAAAACTTTAGAAAGTTTACAATGGAATTGATTTGACAGTGTCACAGCGTGCAACTTGTCTCATGACAGTATTTCAGGCGCTCTCTTGTCTTTCCAACATGCATTAAGGCTGATTAGGGTTCTCCAGAGAGCCAGAGACGAGCAGAACAGGTTCTGGCGAAAGTTGAAGCGGTCCAAATGAAGCCCGTTCTGATAGCAATTCAGGCGAGGCGCATTTAACTGTTTCTCTGAGAACTTGAGCCTCCTGCGTGAAAGTGTATTGTATTCTGGTGCTGGAGTGAGCTTCATTAGCCTTCCATTCAAAGGATGAGCTTTAGTGATGCAATCTTACAAACTGGGCTTTGAAGTCAACTTGCAGATTTGTTTTTTTGACGAACATTTCTTTCTTTCTGACAGACTGGCTGCTTAGGCAGCCAGTATCACCGAAAATTCAAATTTGTAGAGACCTTAGTGCTTTATAAAGAAAAAGATTAACTAAACCATTTTTGTGTGACAGCTTATGTTTTGTTAACTTTTAGTTTTTGAGCTTACTTTATGTCTTTCTTGAAGATGGACTAAATTTTCTTTTATTGGTTTTAGTTGAGGATGGTATCCATCGAGCATAGCGTCATTATCATATTGTTCGCAAGTGTAAACTCTTCTAGGATGCTAATCAAAACCAACGGGTTCATAATTGCTTTAATACTTTTGCTCCACACAGAAGTATTCCCTGATTTAGGATGTTAGATAAGACATCTTTCCGCAAGGAAAGGCCAGCCTCTGAATTCACAATTCTTTGATCAGAAGTATCGGGAGGTAATTACCATTCATCTTAAGATACTAAGGCGTCTTGTCTCTAAAACATAATAAAAAGGTTGTCAAAAATGGAGCTGAATGTAAATGACTTTTTTTATTTTAAAAGTCTCCTTTTTTGTAATCCGTGCACACCTAGACGTTTCTGAATTGCGTCCTTTTCTTCTGCTTGAAGAGGCCAAAAGCACTAACCCTCGCACCGGAAATGACGCACGCGGCGTCCCGGGCGAACCCAAGTAAAGGACATTTCATCAAAGGAAAAGGCTCCCGGTGTTTTCCACACAAACTAGATGACGGGGCTTCAATTTTATTCATAGTTTCGAACCCATATCCTCTCGAGCCTGACACACCCCCCGCGCTCGACTGCTCGCCGTCGGGAGGGTTTCCTAACAAACTCTCGCGTCTTTGGATGCCTCGCGTCCCTGTCCTCGGTCCGGTCGTTCGCCCCTCCAGCTTCCCCAATTCTCTTTTCATCGCGTGGAGACAGCACGGGCGTTGTCTAATAGAATCTTTCCTGCGCTCCTTCCGCTCTACGGCTTGTCGCACAGACGGCTACAAGTGTTGTCGCGAAATTACGCCGCACACAGGGGCCGGGAGTCGAGAGTTGTCGGGAATGATTGCTCGGCTACGGCTTGTCAACTCGGAGAGGGTATAGCTCGTCGTTGCCGAAAAATAGCTCGATCGAGGTGGCTTCTGGGAAGGGTGTTGCTATTTTCCGTCGCTAGGTTACCCTCCAGTCTCCTCCATCCCCATCCCGACCCCCCTACTACCTTGCCGTGGCGTGACTCAGCGTTTAAAAGTTGTCAAGAGGGACCTGCAGCCTCTTGTTCATATTGCTGCTATGGTGTGTTCTAGCATTGTTCTAGAGGAATGGTGGCTTTTTGTATTGATATGTTTGCGTGGGTTTGTATTCTTGATGTGTACGTGTGTGTCTGTGTGTATGATGCACATACTTGTATGGTGCATGCACGTGTGTGTGTGAA
This sequence comes from Pomacea maculata, assembly GCA_004794325.1. Taxonomy (NCBI): domain Eukaryota; kingdom Metazoa; phylum Mollusca; class Gastropoda; order Architaenioglossa; family Ampullariidae; genus Pomacea; species Pomacea maculata. Next base: position 33,761 of record SRHC01003350.1, on the reverse strand, counting down.
TGAAAGAGAGAGAAAGAGAGGGATAGAAGATGCATGTGGATGTATCAACGTGTGTGTGCACCTGGGCATATATTTGTATATACATATATGTCTGTGAGAGAGAAAGAGAGAAATATGTGTATGAGCGTTATGTTTGTATATCTGTCATGTCTACCATCGCGTTTGTATGTGCGCCTGCGCGTTTGTATGCGTCCTGTGTAAGTTCGCGTGTGATTGAAAGTGTATCTGCATTTCCAGACACTTATTTGCTATGAAATAAATCACCATCTAGTCCCTTTTATTTTAATGTTGTTGAAAGTATAATAAACCGATGTAATACAATTAACTTGATTGGTTGCAGCGATCAAACTCACTTTGTGCCACAGACAAGAAAACACGAACAACGTCGACATTGGTTAGTAAGGTAAAACATATTTCTTTAATTTCGTATTTTTCACAGCTGTCAAAATATCTGGGATTTCTAACTGAACCCAATACTTTTTAAGGGTTTATTTTTACTTTCATCTATAATGATAACTTATTAACATTAAACCCTGCCGTAAATTAGTCAATCGAATGCAGCTAAATTATCAAACTCTAAATTTTTGACGTTCCGTAGAGTGAAAATGTTAAGTAGCCATGTTAAAACTAATTAATACGAACATCTTTCGGAAAAACGCACAGCTTTTTTGTGAAGAAAAGGGAGAAAAATCCTTCAGCGAATCCCAATCGCTTGAATCCATTGGCTTCCTTTCCCAACCGAAGGAACGTGTTTTGGGGACGAAATTTACATAATTCATCTGCCACCAGACAATAGCAAAACATGTAAGAGGAACGGCCGTCTCCAGTTTGTCTCCCTCCTTTAACAAAAGAGTTTCAAATAAGGAGGACGTGTTTGTTGGTTCTAATTCGATTTGTTTACTCGTGTGAGAGCCGACTTCATTGCGCGGAGCTGCCATATTCTGCGCGCATGCAAAATTAGTTTTAAACTACACCGAATGCACTCTCCGATTTTACTTTTGCTTCAGCGAGTCTCTATAGCAGGCTGGCGAGGACAAGAAAGGCCAGAGGAGAGGGAAGTCCTAAGCGTGGAAAGCATTGACTAGTGTACGCAATCCGCGCTTTATTCCCTGAACCGGAAGTTAGCTTGGGATTACTCGGCCAACTCTTCAGTCTAGATGTCATTTAAAGTCAGGGGAAGTAAGAGTGTCATTTGAGACTTGACTGCTGCTGTTCTCACTGTCTGGAGAGTTCAGAGAACGTGGTGCGTGTATACATACATCCAACCACGAATTTGTATTACTGGACTGCTGGCAGACGGTTTTTTTTCCAGTTACTAAAACGAGGCATGAGACTACAAAGCTTCCGGTTTATTCACATTCAGAGTTTAGGCTCGCCCAGACTAACAGTGAAGAACTTCGCAAGAAGCTAAGCGTGGTTTTGGAAGACAGACATCAGCCCACTTATACACATCTATGGTGGAACAGTGCAGTGCGAGACAAAAGATGACTTTTGATGAAAGTCTGAGTGTTTATTGTCATTAAGCCAAACCACGCACGCGCACTTGTGAGATTTTTTTCGGCTTCGTGTCGATTGTTACTTTTATTGGAGAACCTGCGTTCTCTGAGCTTTTAAACCTAATTGTTACCTCGTCATCAGAATTCTTGTACAATGTTGTTGTCACGGAAGTGTGAACTAAATATCCAGATAAACGGTGGAAACATGCAAGCATCTCTGCTTTCATGAGTAAATTAGAGGTTGAAGCGATGGGAATTCAAAAAAACAATAAAAACATCATGATGATGATGATGATGATGATGATGATGATGATGATGACGACGATGCAGGTAATAGCAATATTCATGCTCATATTTGCTGAAAAAAATATTAGTACTACTCCCCTGCCTTATTATCTACGATGATTTAATGTTAATGGACTCCAGAAAAGTGAGGTGGCAAGTCAGCAAAAGCAACAGCAGCATTAGTAACAACAACTATAATGATAATAGAGAAAAATCTCTAGCACTATTATCATTATTCTATTTCTTCTAAACATTTTAATAAACATTTTATTGGGCCAAATAAAACTGAAACCTGTTCTGTTCACTGGTCATTGTACGCTCACGGTGTACAACACGCGCGCATGTGTACATGCGTTTGTTTGTATATAAGAAAAAGAGTTAAGACGCGAAACCGAACTATTTCCTTTTTTTTTTTTAATGAAGAGAGTGGGTATTACATAGATAAAAGCGGTTTGTGGAGCAATTGAAAGCGACTTGGAAAAGACTTGCGTATCCCATCTGTCATTGCGATGATGCAGGGAGATAATAAAACAAGAGTTATGGCGAAGGACGTCTCATGTGTGGAGATACACCATCCGCCAGCATCTCTCGGCGGACCGAGGGCTGATACAGTCTGCGAGAGGCCACAGGGAGCTTACCGCTGTCAATGGGTTTGCAGAGCCAGCCCCTGTGTGCGTTAGTCACCGGCTCTTGTGGGGCTGGCAACTGCAATCAATTCGGCAGGTTCCCCCCAGGGAGGGGCGATGGCTAGACTGAAAAATGATGTCGGCGTATTATCAAGGCGGAATAAAAGAGTCCGCGAATGTTTATAGAGAAAACGCCGTTAAAGCTGTGTGTAGCGTCACGGACGACAAAGGGAGGCAATACGGTATCACCCGTTAACAGATTATCTCCCTGTTTCTTAGTACTGTTTGTTTATTGTTCCCTTGTAGTGCAGATGCATTGCCTCCTATACCCTCTAATCTGCTAGAGTTCATTGAGTCCACTCTCCCGCAAGTCACAGAGTGCACAAGAACAACAACAATAGATAATGACAAAAAGAGCGAAGAATGATTGAAAAAACAAATAAAGAAATCAGAAAACAAACAAAGAAAAGAAAGAAGACAGAATTAACATACTTTTAAAAACAAAAAAATAGCCAACAAAAACAAAACAAAGAACAGAAAAGTAAACTAGAGACAGGCATTGAAAGGAGTAAATTAAATAAATGAAATAAAATGAATACATGAATGAAATAGCTATTTGCTCATTGCCCTCGGTGCACGGGCGTTTTGCAAGTTTGAGTTTGTTGTCTGCCGTCAAGTTGTGTTTAAAGGGGAATTAATTTGTCGAAAACAACATTCTACACCTCCTGAGGCCTCCTACACCGACATCTATGGAGCGGCAACTACTGTAGGGGAACTGCGCGACAGGTGAAAGATCTTTCATGAGGTCGGGCATGAACAGGTCTGAATATAAAGAACTAAATAATCAATTATATCAGGAGTACAACAATAAATATCTTTTAAAGAATATAAGTTTTATACATTCACACTAATACATCCCACGGGTGTTTTATTTTTTTTTAGACAGCTTTCGTCCAGATTTGTCAGGGGAGGTAATAAAGGTGGCTAGAGAAGAGGACAGGTAGATCCATTTGGGTTCACTGCTCCTAGAACTGTGGGGCTCACTGTTACTAATTTCTTTCTTGATATCAGTTTGCAAAAATGTGCGTGTGTCTGTGAGCGTGTGGATTTATTTTTCCTTCGTTCTTATTTTCTTTCTCTCCTCTAAACTGATCTCTCCATCCCTGAGTCTTTTCTTTTCAAATCTCCCCACCCCCACCCAATATCCCCCTTTCCCAGTCATCCTGCTTTCCCCTTCCTCACGGGAAAGGGGGACCTCGGGGGAGGGGGAGACGCTTTTTATCATCACTTTCAAGGGTCCAGGCAATTCTTTCTCTGCTGATTGTCTCCCCTCATGGACGACGTTGAGCTGATATATCGGGTGCACACTCCACCCTTTGTGTATAAAAGGCAAGAAGGTTTTAAAGGAGTGGGGGTTGGGGGACAGTGGAATCATTTCTGGTCCAATCAGCCCGACTGCCCCAATCTCACCTCCGACTCAATACGTAAGCTCCTCGACCTTTTAACTCCTTGCATCCATCCGCACGGCGCATGCCTACACGAAGTGTCGAGGGATCATTACGCGCCTTTGGAGTGACACGCACAACAGGTCTGTATTCCTCCGCGGCTGCGACGGTGGACAAATTGACGAGTATCAATCCACCACACAAACAAGGACGATCGCTTGTACTCTCGCCTCACATCTTCGCCCTAATTGAATGAAGCGGCGAAATCAAAAGATGGCGGAAGCAAGGGGAAGCAATACAAAGATTGTGAATCACGAGACGAGTATGACTCATGGCCTGTCCTCTAATGCTGTCAACTCTGGTCTTAGTTTGTCTTTTTTTTTCTTTTTTCATTTTGGTTTCCACCACATTAATGGTAATCTAAAACTCTTCTTCTTCATTCCCTCTTTCTTCTTCTGCTGTAACTTTCTTTCTTCTTCGTCTCATTCTTCCGTCGCATCTTTACTTCTTTCATTCCTTTTATTTCCCTTTTTTTTCTTTTATTTCTTCTTTCTTCTATTGTTTGTCTTCCTTTCCTTTGCATTGTTTCCTTATGTCCTTATTGTTTGTTTCTTCTTGTTTCCTTTTTTATTTCTTCTTCTTTTTTCTTTCATTGTTTTTCTTCTCATGCACGTCTTTCTAGCTTTCTTCCATTCTTCTTTTCGTTATTTTTTGCTTTATTTCCTTCTGTCCTTCTGAGCGGGTAGAAAAAAGCTAGCGTTCCTACCGGAAGCCATCATGGACCTCGGAGCAGATGACCTTTCCGGGTTCCTTGCTTTAATCATTAATTGTAATCGTAATTATTTTCTCAGAATATAACAGCATGCTGACTGACAATAACAATATTAGTGTAATATAAACAGCATACGTGTACACAACAAGGATGTACAACACTGAATGAGACAAACATTTTAGAGATGTATACACGTGAGTGGTCACTAAATGAGGGGAAAGGACGTGAAATATCAAACTATTCACAACCTCCTACAGGAAAATGTCAGTTTGAAGAAAAGAAAATATCCTTCCCTCTTTCATAAGCTACAGTATTCCTGTGCATCGATGATGTCTCGATTTTGGATGCAGATCAATCAAATATTGCTTTTAACACAAATTACAAAGTGTTTTTCTTTTGCGACGATGCTGCCACGACAGGTGAACATCACCATGACTTATCTGCCCAACTGCTTACCTTCCTTGATTTACCTGCCTTTCTATCCCTCTTGACTAGTCATATCTATCTTCCATGACTTATCGGTCCATCTGCCTTCCTTGTTGTCTCTCTGAACTTCTTTCTGTCCGTCTAAACCTGCGTATATTGCGATCCTGTGCTCCGAAAGTGTGATAACTCCTTTTCCCACCTAAATTTTCCGCCATTTTTCCCCCTGGCCGAGTTACCCCGCCCCGTACCCTGTCATCACAGCCAATAAACGTAATGAACGATGAAATAAAACTGTATTAACGACAGAAATCTTCTCCCCCTCACCCATCGATCTACACATTTTCACATTTGGTGTGATTGAAATAATTATTATCTGTCTCTTTTAAACTGACTTACTCCAATCAAGTCCAAACTTTCAGCCATCAACTTTTTTTTTTAATATTACAAGCAAAGCATGCTATATATCTACCACAAAAATAGCTCGTGGGATTATTAATTCTTCTCCTTGGCAACGAGGGTTGAGAGCGGAACATCAAACATTTTAATCCCCGGCCTTAAAATTGTCAAACCGTGGCATAAAATGACAGATAGAGATCGGGTGGCGAGGCGCAATCGAACTCGTTTTGACGCGAGTTTTGCCTCAATTTCGAAAGTGATGGAACGGACAGGTTATGGGTCGGACTGAGAGAATGTTGAACGATAACCACGGCGGTGAAGCCATGCTTTTAATTAAGTTAATTGCTCGTTTGTTTTTGCGAACAAAATGACTATCGTTTTGATGGGGCCAAATTAGCCCGGGCTGTTTTTCTGCTTGAATGACTCCGCCTCTGGGAGGCCGAGCGCAACAAAAGCGAGTTTTCCGCTGCAAGACAGAGACCTGCTTGACATTCTCGGCCTGTCTCGGCGGCCCCTCGTGAGTCAGTCCGCGTTGACCGCTACTTCATCCATCACTGACGTAATTGGGCAAGCCACGTGACTTCCTGTCAGGCGCGCGAGGTACTTCGATCTGAAGGCACGTGTTTGGCGAAAGACGGAATCGCTGATTGGACCAATCATAGCCTCTTACGAGACCAGAATTGCTTTCTTTCAACAGGAATTATGTCAGCAGCATCTCACACAGACTGACCGACTGACGCTCGGAAATGAGAGGTCACGAACCTCAGGCAAAGGGCTGTCGGGAGTTGTTTCCACAACCATGGCTACTTTCCCAACTTTGACTAGTTCCAAAGGAAGACCGCCAGCCGCCATTTTTCATCTCGCTAACAGTCAATTGTGTAGTTTATCGTCATTTTCTCCAACAGAACGAAGACAAGTCTCGGACGCGTCCGACAGGGACATTACTCTCGCAGACCCCTAACTCCACCACCCCAGGTCCCCTCTGTCTTCTTCAAACCTATCGACACCCGTTACCACCGCCATCTCGCTCGCACACCCTCATCACGACTTGTTTTCTTCCGCGTCAGTGAAAGACTTTCTGCTTCGGTTGGCGTAAGGTTATCACGCGTCAACGATGTCCAACTACTATAACTCCATTTTGGGGAGAGGAGGGTGTTGTTGAAGGGTAGGGGGATCTTTTTCTGGCTGAAAAAACGTGCCAGTGAGTTCAGTGACTTTTGTCTCTCACAGTATGGTTTCAATCTGCTCTCTGGTTTTTATTTTTTTCTGAATTTTATTTGTGTCTGGCTGTAAGTTAGTTGTCGAGCTCCATTATTGCTGCCTGATGGTGTCATTTGTTTCTTTCTCGGCAAGAACAGTTCTGGTCGTCGATTGTATCTTTTCTTGCTTCTTGAACATCCATCAGCTGCACAGTCGATGGCCAAGTTGTCAGATTATTGCTGACGACTAGAAAGCCATTTGTTTTACAGCTGAAGACGGAATAACCCCGCTGGAAGAGGTCAGCCATGACCGAAGAAAGAATTCACATTGTAACCAAAGCTCGAGCGAGTCGGCGAGGGCTTGGTCATCATTTCTCTCCTACATCCTTACTGCATTGTATTTATCTTTATTCCAGGCTGGAAATGTGCTGTCGTGTTCAGATCCTGTATTATGTGTTGCTCTTGGGCCTTTTGTTATTGTGTAATATACTCGTCATTTTCTTTACTTCATATTGGTTGTGTCGTTATATATAAACTTCTGTGGCGTATGTTTGAATCAGCTAGTCGACAAAAATGTTTTTTTCCATCTATCATTATACTTGACAGAGATGATTTGTAAACAAAAAGTTATTTTAGAATGGTTGTACAAGAAGCAGACTGTAAGTGGTTCACCGTATCTAAATTGAGGAGAGGATTAACCCGCTCATTTCTTTATACGCTGACATTTTTGTATGTGTTTAATATGTTCACTTGGTAAATGAGACCTAGAAAGGTTTGAACCGGTAACCTCTGCTCACACATCGAACGGACTAACTTTCTTTTCAAATATCTCTTTACAAAGTCTCGATGCGTAAGGGAACAGACATTGTACAAACTATTTTTCGGACATTGAAACTTGGTATAGTATATAGACTCCCTAAGTACTTTCAAACCAGGTTGAAAAAACCCCACAAATATACAAATCATTCTAGACTCAGAATAAGCAAAATATACTACAGTAATAGATAAAACATATCAACAAACAATCATACAATGACTCAACAACACAAGAGTGTCAGAGGAAGATCTGGCGGTCAAGGAGAAAAGTTTCTCCGAATCGTGTCCACGTCTACAAGAACATTTTGATGGTAACAGTCTTCCTACCAACATCACCATCACGGTCGGGAAGGTGAGCTGCAATCAGTCTCAGCCAGCCATGTGGCATCATCAAGCCGACTGAAGACGCCGAAAACGGATCACCTTCCTGAAAGTAGTCCTGCCTATGTTGGCTTGATGGTCGGTGGAATGTTGGGGGGAAAATACGTTAGGATAGATGACATGAAATTTCACGAAGACGAGGCGACACCGAGGGTAACCAGTCTCCCCAAAGCTGTAACTTTGTCGTGTTGATTGTTGGGGAAAAGCAGGAGAGGGGACTCGTCTACCGTTAAAGACAGTCACGGTGAGGAGGGAGGTAGTGAGCAGGGAGAGGGAGGGATGGAATGGGGTTTCTGGAGCGCAAAAGACTATCGTGTCTGTTCCGGCACTTCTGGTCGCCCTTCGCTGGGAGCTCTTCTTTGTGGCAGGGATTCAGCTTTTTCTGAAGCAGCCTCAGTAGCTCTATAAATAATCTAGCTATTTGATGATGAGTGGCTTGTGATGGACACTAAACTCCGCCCAAGTTTCACCATGAGTTCCAGCTGCTTGCTGGAGGTGTTGGGAGGATCGGGAACTGAGTCAAGCTCACCAAGATTGCGACGAAGTCTGGCATCCATTATTCTCGTATCTAAATTTTTAATTCACTTTGATAATTCGATCAGTGTTTACCTGTGTGTTGTGCATCTCTTGCAGTATGCAAACACCTCTTTTAAAAAACAACAGCTGAGTTCAGAAGATAAAACCTGCTGATTTGATTTTAAAATGAGTACTCCCGGTGATAAAAACGGATAGATTTAACTTGTCACTATCTGGGGTTAAAAGATATTTAAAGTTTGATGAAATTTTTGAGTTGTCGGTTATGAAATTTCAGATTTGCTCATCAAAAATCGTTGTTGTAACGAGACAGAGGGATCTGCAGTGATGGAGGTCGTGCCCATGGGCTTGATAAACGGCATGGATGCCATTAGGTCCTTTAGGCTAATTTAAAAAGAAAAAAAATTAAAACCTGGATTTATGAGTATCAAAATGTGATTGAGGGCTGTATGAAATATTCTAACATTTATAGCTGTGGCACACACTTTCAAACACTAGGCCGAGCGAAGCTGCGCGTGCACGCACGCATGCAGACTGATACAGATGCTACATTCACAGATGGACTGATGGAAGTAATACACTCCTTTGTTAACACGACTCACATGACGCTTGTAGTCATTAGCGATTTGCTTGCTTGGGCAGCGAGAACTACGAGACTACGGGAGGTTACGAGACTTCACGAGACTTAACGAGATGGATGCCCGCCGGCAGCGGAGTGCAACACCACGCAACGCTGAAGAGCCCTCGTTTCGTCACTTTGCGTTTCTCTCCAATTTCCTCCAAGCTTGCTGGTCTCCCTGCAGCTTTGTTGCTCAACAAGGAATAAAAAAAAAAAAAGGAAGAGAGAAAGAGAGAAAGAAAGAGAGCGCGCGAGAGAGAGAGCTCCACTGGGGCTGCATGGAGCTAATTCGCACATTTGTGAAAAATAAACCGAGTGTTGGCCTGCTCTTTATTCAAATCTTGGATTCACGCAAACCGCTCAAGCGGAAGTAATTCTGCCAGTGGGACATTCGCCATGTTGCACCATGCAACTTCCGGTTTATGCAAAACGCCGGGTTGGAGAATGAGTGCGAGTTCCTACGAGCACTATACTACGTCTTCGGAAAACAGCTTCCACATAAAAAAAGAACAAAAAAGCCACAACAGGGGGAGATAATGCAGGAGTCTCATAACAAGACCGTCTGGGTGAGGCTGTGGGGTGTTGTATGCAGGCCTCTGTGTGTCGGAGTGCAGATATTCGCAATCCCATAAGCGGACAGTGAGTCCATTCACTTTGCTCGAACCGTGGAAAATATAAAATCTTCCTGATACAACAGAACTGTAGCAGCCTGATGGTTCGCAGCAAATATTTCAAGCTCCACCGGAACTCTGTTAAACTGCCAGCCTAACACTGAAACAAAAACTATTAAATAACGACGATGAGGACGACGATGTAATGAAAAGGACGATGATAAATATGACGATAACGATGATAATGACAGTGACTATAAAGATGCTGATGACGGAAGTTGAGATAATAACGATGGCGAGAAGTTTTGACTGTTTTTATGAGGTTAAGGTTCGCTTTACTTGAAAAAAATGGTGACAGGGTTGTAAATATATCTTTGAGTGATTCTGTCATCACAAGCTCCTGATAAGCATGTGGAAAGAAGACACGTAATTATGAGGAGAGAGGGCTAACCATAGACACTGATTGCATAAACCACACAACAGCGACCGCCTCAAGGCTTGGTTATAGAGCTTGTAGGGTTTAAAAATGGAAACCGTTCCTTTTGTGTGTGGAAGTCAGATAACAAAACTGCGCTTTTAAGAGGAGACGTCTGAAATAAAACTGCTTTGTCAAGGGTCTTCTTCAAGGAATAGTTCAACTGTGGTCCCTCCCCGCCAAGTGCATCCATGGCCAGGCTTGAGAGACGAGCCAATACAATATCTTGGTCATGAATATTTTTCGACTGTCTGTCTATCTGTCTGTCTGCATGCATAGATGGATAATGGAATAAATGATAAATGTGCAGATAACCAAACAATGTAAGTGTTTTGATTGCTTCACTTCGCCTGCCATAGACTCTGCAAGGTGTGTTGATGGTTCTTACATGCTTTGCTGATGTACATTTGAAGATATTTGAAGTAAAACGCCTTGAATGTTGTCGAATCCGTAAGGTACAAGTACACATAAATAAATAAATAAATAAATAAATAAAATCCTAAAACATGATCGAAAATTTCCGAAAGGGGAAAATTTGAAACCAGCACAAATAAGAAACAAATTTGTTCATGTTGATTTTTTAGGTTTATATCTTAAAAAAGGAAGAGAGTATTAACCTGGATTTTGGCGAAATGGTACCTTGTTAAAGTTTACTCCGTCATAAAAAAACTAACATCGCACCTCACTAGTCCTTAGAGGGCAGTACACGACACAAATGAATTAAGGATGCTGTCACAAGCAAACCAACCCGCACTCCATCCATCCAAGCAACTAATTGCAAATTAACAAAAATCAGTATAGTCATTGTTACTCGATTCCTCACGAGAAATAAACACGCAACAACACAAAATTCGAAAAAGAACCACAAAACATGTTTGGATGGGTGTGGGGTGGGTATGGTGGGGAAGAGGAGGGGGAAGACAAACTCACCCAGCTTTAATCCCGCGGTCCGTATTACAGAACTATTTTCTCGCGCATGCTCACAGCTCGGGATGCTGGAGACGGAGCGGGTAGAATATTATCGTCTGTGTACTCTTCTTTCCCTTCCCATCATGCTGCGGGTTTAAACCCTCCGTGCTATCGATCCCTTGAAAAAGCTCGCAGTTTTATGTGATTGCTGGCTAGGCGTGATAGATGTGGTTTTGGGGAAAATTATCCCATTAAAAAAAACTCCTATAATCTATATATATCGCATTTCAAACGCTCTCCCCCCAAAAAAATTAGAGAAGTGGGAATGGTCATTTTATTTTATTTCTGAGAAGGAGGGAGGAGAGAAGGGTTTGGTGTGTGTGACTGTTCACTGGGTGAACAATGGTTTGTTATGAAGACTAACCCTAAGCACGGAGACTGTGTGAGAGGCACAAACTCACGTGCTTGTGTTAGCGGCACGTGCATGGCTTCTGTTTGTTGGTGTAATGTAGTGGTGTGAGCGTGTTTGTGTGTACAGTAAACACACCGGACTGCCAGCACCACGCAGCACGTTCGCACACACACAAACACCGAACACGCAGGGCCACAGTTAGCAGCAGCGTCGTCCGCCCGCTCCTCACCTTTCGTCGTGACCCCGCAGCCAGTCAAACACCCGGACACTCGCGGGTACATAGCGCCCCCAACCCTTTTACATCCTGAACAGTGGTTTGAATAAGTACCATGATGCTAACCTTTGACCTTTTTTACCATTATGTCAAATACGTAGGTCATTCTAATCTTCACAATAACTTTTGAGGCTACTTGTTGTTTTACACGGTTTGTTTGTGTAAGAACCTAAAACACTACTTATTAATTAATTATTCATGGAACTAAAACAATGGTGACAAACCTATTTCACAATTCATCATTTGATAGCAACTAACCAGTTATAGTTTTTGCCCGCTGGAGCCAACATCTGTCATTGCCCTTGTCTGGGGCATCGTGAGCAAGTCCACCTCATGGAGACACATCCAATCTTTGATGTACTCCAGCCAGTTCATCCTGCCCACCCATTTGAAGGTACCCTAAAGAACGGTCTTAAAATGTAACGACAAACAACCTGACCAATCGAGACCAGCTTCTGTCACTTTAAACTTGGAGAGAAAAATTTCCAGGTGACCTATGAAGTCACCGAGCTCAATTGTTAGTCGGAAACTTATTCCAACACTCAAAACATTTAACAGATATTAATTAATCAGATATAAAATAAGTATAAATAAATATAATAAGTGGAAAAGTGTTGAAAGATTATATTTTTATATATTAAGCTACTTTAACTGTCACAATGTCCAAACAGATATTGTAAGGCAGACAAATCGAAATAAAACACTTTGCGGTAATACCGAGCAAACGATATTAATATTGTAAATAAAAACTAAATGTGAAACAGATTTGGTATGAAAGGTCATTTGCCCACAAGAGGTGGGAGTGAATCCGTATTAAGTAGAGGATGAAGGCCCTAATAGCATCTTTCAGGAGCTTAAGTCTAAGAGCAGCCCGTCATCTTTCTGCCGAGGTGTTAACGTAGATCCTTGCTTTAGGCCGCAAAGTGTTAATCGAGCCACGATACAAGTATGGCACACGAACAGTGTCATTGTCGTGATTCCGCAACCCCATCCCACAATCCCTCACCTCACCCCATCCCATCCCGTCCCGCCAGCAACGTTGCCGACGGTTGCAGCGATTGTTTGCTATGCCGCCATCTTTATTGACAGAACTGCGTCAATCTCGCGTGATTTCGCGTGATCACGGGTGATAACATCACGTCCGAATTCCGCGCCAGTGGCCACACCAAATCGAAAATGGCTGCCGGCTTCAGGACCTCTTCAAATCCGCCTCCCAGCCACAGAGGCAGCTTTCACGCTCGACTGACTTCACACATAACCCCGACCTATCAGGTAAATGAAAAGACTTTGGGTCTGCGGGCGCCTGGCGTGTCAGTGTAATTACTTTTAGAGAAGGAGAGATATCCTGCGATCAGCCAGCGCCTCTGATTTCTTCTTGCTGGTGGCGAAATATCCTGCAAAAAAGAAAGAAAAAAAGACATGCAATGGTGGTGGTGGGGAGTGTGGGGTGAGGTGGTAGGAACAATGTAAAGAAAAAAACGTTTTTATGATCCGATTTGAGAAGTCTCGTGCAAGAAGGAAAGAAAGAAAAAGGCAAACTGGAAAAAAAAAATGTAAAGGTAGCCTAGTTACCTGAAAGTCGAAGGGGAGTGAGCTACTAGACCCTTCATCTTGTCTCGAGGCCAGCTGTTAGCGAGGGCTGCTTCCCTTTTCTCTTCCTCGCTACCTTAAGGAATAAGACAAAGAAACCAAGCAACAAAAAGTAAAGCAAACAAACAAACAAACAAAAACAAAAAAAACACACAAACAAACAAACAAACAAACAAGCAAACAAAACAACAAAAAGCAAAAACAAAACAAAGCAAACAAACAAAAAAAAAGAAAAGAAAAGAAAAACCCACGAAAAAGGAAAAAAAATCAAACAATAAAAGAAACAACAAACCTGTGTCATCAAGATTTGGGATATAATTTTTCATAGACGATGCTGTGCAATTAAAGTTCTGTGTCCTAATTAGTAAACACATCAATAAAACTTGGTGTAAAAGGCTTCCTTAACTAGCCACACTGTTAAATATTTAAATATTTTCGGCAAAATGTATTTTTTTCTGGCTATCGTAAACATTTGCCAGTTGTGTCTCCCATTTGGCGATGTGCCCTTTAGTGAAGACCCATGATGTAGGCGATGTAGAGAGGACACTCGGCACTGTCTCCAAAGACTGCAAGTCTCAAGATGGCGGTAAGTGGCTGTGTCGCTAGACAATCACTAAACCCGCAATTGCCATCCTCCTACAAAGTCCTCCATTCTCGAATCCTGGGGTGGAGGTGGACAAAGGAGAACTTCAGATGCCGTGGAAATGCTTTTTCATCATCTCGGTTTTTAAAATATTAAAATATTCCTGTAAAAGTACGTTTGTATATTAGGGCTCAGATGGGATCCTGGACAAGATTTGTGTCAATAATATGCGCTTTAATTGTAGATAACGAGTAATTCCTTTTTGTGTTTACATATATTTGTTGATAAGACTTATTTTTGCTTTTGCGAAAACCTCTTCAACTCCTTTCTACCACGCCCCCTCCCTCCCTTCTCTTTTCAACATTTCCCGTTCTGAATGAATGACCTGAGGGGATGGACGGAGCATTGTAAGACCTTACCACACAATGACAAGGGCTGCGAAACAACATCCCTCACAAGAGAAATGTTTTATTAACACCAGCCAAGCAGAGATCCACATGAACGATGTGACAGTAGGTTGACAGCTTGAAGTATTTGGCAGTCACCCTGTCCAAAGATGGCAGCTGCACGGTGGACATCCACATCAGGATCACGACAGCGACAACAGCAACAGCCAGAAGCTGGAGGATCAATACCATCAGGTTTGCTACCTCGTACAGACTTCAGTCCATTGTAGTTCCTATCATGCTTCCCGACACGGAGAGGACAATCCAGGAATTCGAGAACAAATGATTCAGAGAACTGTTTGGAATCTCCTTCATGGAACGCAGAACTGGACCAAGACAACATTTTTTTTTTGCCATTCTTTTCTCTTTTTCTTTCTAGTGTACTTCATCCATCCCTTTATTCATTTTTTGTTGGCTTATCTTTTTATTTGATTTACACGTGTAAATGAGGATCATAACCCCATCCCCTACCCCACCACCAACTACCTCACCCTTTGAAAACATCAAAGAAGTGTCCACAAGGAAAAGAGGAGACCATCCATATGTTTAAGATGACCTCACTCGGGGCAATGGCTGACCAGCATCGCCTGCCAAACATTCCAGATGATTTTCCGAGTGGCGCAGATGGGCCACTAATCGAGTCATCGCCCCTGCGCGCAAACACTTGTAACACAAGCTCCACAAGTGTCTCGAGCCTCTAACGCGATTTGACGAGGGGCCAGGAACAGGGGTGACGCGACGGTCCTGGTGACGTCACTGTTTGCTCGTGCGTGCGTGTGCGTGTGTGTGTCTCCATCAACATGGCGGCCAGGGCTCGGCGGGTGACTTTAATGAAGGCTCCCATCGAGAGCACTTCCTGCTCGCACGCTCGGAAAGAGTTGCTGGCAAGGAGAAACAAGAAAATGTGTTGGCAGACCTGGGCTGGCGACGGGCGAGGCGGATCGTGTCAATCAAATTTGGATGCTGAGCAGAGTTGACGCTAGAGATGGTTGTCGTGAGTCACAGGCTGGGGCTGCCTGGTGTTCTTCAACATGTCGGCCTCACCGCTGTTTATACAAATCCTGACCTGGAAGGAAGCTGTTGCACGCCTTTAAGTTATCCCGTTATGTTCCCTTTTTTTTTTTTATTTTATAAAATGGTTAACGCATAAATGAGAGAATGTTCATCCACTCATGCTCGCGCGTGTTTAGGTGTGTTTGTGAGTGTGCATGTGTGTGAGTGTGTGTTCGTCAGAGTGTGTCTGTCTGCGTGTTAGTGTGTGTGATGAGTATGTTTTCATAACAACACAAAAAAAGGAAAGAAAAGCAGGTATGAAGGACCAAGTTCCTCCGTCAACGATGAAAGCTTCCTACCCTATAACATTAAATCTTGTTTACAAGATTGCAGCAGCAACACATTTGTCACAGCTCTGCGACCACAGGCTGAGTCTGTCTGATAAGAGAGGTCAAAGTGCACCCAACTCGCGCTCGCCACGTCATACGTCCAACACAACATTGTGAACGAGAGAGAGAGAGGTGACACATGGTCCACAACGAACGGTAACTCCAAGACAACTCAGTGCTTCCAGAAGGTGTGACAAGAAGGGGCGACGGCGAAAAAATTTGTGAACCTGATTGAGTGTCTAAAGATCTGTCTACTTATATTTGTTTAATCTATATTATCATTAGTAGTGTCATCGTTTCATATAGAAATGGTAAACTCGATTCATGGCAAGATTAGCCACCTGGGTTAGATATATTTTATTTCAATTTACCACAAGGGTAGAGGTACCGACGTTAATTCTTTAAAATTTATAATATAAAACATTTTTTCTGATTATTGGTTAAAGCTGCAAGATATTAACATCTGGACTAATTCTTTCCTTTCGTTCTCGAGATACACTCTCACGAACGTTACCACGCACAGAAAACGGTCACAATTGTGACGTCACGTTTGTCCAAAGATACACTTATATGATCTCAGCTCTGCCACTAGCTTTAATCTTGGCAACTCAAACGTATTGGTAGACAAACCTGATGTGTGTGTTGTTGACTTAACGCACGTCGCTGCCCCTTTAATCACTCGTCATTACTGAGTCTGTTGGTCTTTCGCACCCTGGGGGTCTTAGCCCTGCAAGGCCTCGAGTGTTTCTTGCATTTCCCTCTTATTAACTGCTCTGTGCAGCCAGCCAGCACTAAACGAAGAGCAGTTTATTCCTAGAAAATGTTATAAGCTGTTAAAAGTTCTGGTTTAGGTGCCACTTTGGATCGAAACCAGTTGTATCACTCTATAACAACAGGTTTCAATCAACTAGCATCAAAATATAAGTCATAGCATGTAAATATATTGTTTTAGTTTTTCAGCCTCTTCTTAGCGTGAGGGATGGGCTTCATTTGTGTACCTTGTCCTAGACCAGTGAACCACTTGCAAGTCCTGCTGAATGTGTGGTTAGTTACTTGACAAATTACAAATTAAGTCAGAAAGCAAGCAGGTGGGACATTTGTGACCTTTGCAGACTGATAATTTTTTTTTAACTTTAACTCAAAAGCGGTCACAATTATTCAGTAAATCATTCAGTGTCCAGTTAGTCGAGCTAGTTATGTCCAAGGGTGAGCAGACTTGTCCAACATTGTTTTAACTCAATTAACCCCTCAGTCCAGGTATCCGGGTGGTGCTCGAGACATGATGAAATCTCGTCAACTCTAAATGAATACACGAAGGAAGCGAAAAGAAGAAAAAAAAAAGACGATGATGACGACGATGAAAGACGCCAACCTACACAATGGCTGCAATCTGTCTGAAACATGTCTGGGGGCCTCAGTGAGATATTTCTTTAGAAACAGGTCGCGAGGAATTTTCCATTGCTCTTTTCAAAAGCACCCAGAGAGTGGTCTTTAGTAACTTTTCTCTCCCTCGACATAAACTTTCAAGATTCCTCTTTCGTGCCAGCGGACGAAGACGGGTGCGGGTTTAAGGGTTGTTAGCAGGAAACGATTCACTCCTTGGAGCTCATTTGCCAGGCAGAGAGGGCGAGGGAGGGCGAATTACACGGAGAAAATCGAGCGGCCATCTTGACAAACATGACATATCGTACTGTAATGAATCGTATGTCATCTTGCGGTGACGAAGGAGGAGAGTAGAGGAAAAAAAGATGAGAAGATTACAGTAAAGAAGGATAGACAAAACAAGAAAGCAAATCAGAAAAGGACGAAAGAGAGAATAGAGGAATAATGAGAAGGAGATTGGCAATCGACTAGAGTAGAACACGTGGGTCTGGCCACTCACTCAAAAACAGATTGTGATGCACGTGGATGCTGACAGCCGATGAAACATCCTTCATGGACACACACATGAAATAAGTGCACGCAAAAATAATGGTTAGACGGAACGATGAATGGATAGACAGAGTGAATGAAAGATGGATATCTATAAAGAGACACAGAGTGAAGGAAAGATAGAGAGAAGTAAAGATTTAAGGATGAATAGATACATATATCTAGATAGAAGGACAGATAGAAAGAAGGATAGATAAATATTTAACAAAGTGAAACAAGATGGATAGAAATACAGAGAAAAAAAAGGAAAGATAAAAAGACAAAACGATGGAAAAAAAATAGAAAAGAAAAAGATAAAAAGAGACATAAAAGAAAATCACGTAAGAAAGGTACAACCGATAAAAGAAAAGATAGAGAAAATAAAAGATGGACGAATGAGAAGAGATAGACGGATGGAAAGAGGGAAAGAAAGACTGTGAAGACAAAGCCCAAATGGCTGCTAAAACCTGGAATATCCACAGGGCCGTCAGACTTAAGTAGGGGCTGGCAGCACTCACTCCCTGACCACCGCAGGCATACACTGAATATCGACTTTACGATTCTCAAAGACGAGGATGAGCTGGGCGAAGCTGCCCTGCTGGTGCTGAAAATGAGATTTGAAAATCGCATTTGCTTCCATGATGGCGTGATGGCCTCGTCCGGGTTCTTTGCAACGCGCGTGCACGATAAAGCGCGGCATTCATTTTAGCTGCCGGCTGCCGCGACTGCGCAGGGGTACCACGTGACCACACACTTGTTGAGCAAGGAGCTGCATAGCAACAATGTTTAGAAACAACAAGAACAATAACAATATCAACAAGGTCCTCTACGTAAGTCGGTCCACGTGACCACATAGTTGTTGAACAAGTAGCTGCATAGCAACAATGCTTAGAAACAACAACAACAACAGCAACGACGACGACGACAAGGTCCTCTTCGTCTGTCCACGTTACCACATACACTGACACACACTGACAAACAAACACCAACACAATGGATGCAAGTTAGCAATACTATCTTTACATACGAAATATATTTTTTCCTTTCCTGTTTAAGAAGTATGTTTATGTTAAAAATTATATCTAACTAACGGTCTTTTTGTCTGTTTTTATTGTCTGATTGTATGTTCCTCACAACAAAGATAATGTTGTTGTAGTATTAAAGCTCTCTTGTTGACATGTGTTTGTTTTGTTTCTGTGCTGACTGTCCTAGTGCGTGTTGTTTTTAGTAGTAGTTTCAGCTTGAAGGAAAGTTGAATTTTGTTTTAGCAAAATAGTAGGTGTACGCAGATGACCTGGCACCAAACCATGAGGTCTGATGCTCCTTCCAGAGTCCTAATACAAAACTTTTAAAACGTATTGGTTTCATTTTATCACATTTTATTAATGAAAACATTGTCCTTATTGTTTTGCGATTGTTGTTTGATATATTTTAAGGTTTCGGGAACTTCTTTTGTAAAGGTCAAACTTCCGACCCAACCACACTCCTTGCCTTGCTGATCGAAACCCGAGTTGAACTTCTTTCAAACACCTTTCCAATCCCCACCCCAATCCCCACCCTTGCCCTCCACCCCACCAACTGTCGGGTACGCCGTCAGCAAAGCCGGTAACAACTCCGCCATTCAGCGCCGCGCGCATTGCACCTTGTTTGTGCGCAGTCCATTCAGTCTCTCTTTGCTGCCTATTCATCTGCCCCCGCGAACGGCCGCCAGACTTGGGCGACAGCGCCAACCTTTTCTTTGAAGCGAGGACGGGTTGTCTACTCGGGGACCCGCCGTCGTGGCGGCGCTGCCTGTCAGCACACGGGTACCTTGTGTTATTAATATCGTATTGATGGCTTCGTTCTGAACGCTGGCTGAAGACCGTGAAAAGCCGTCACTTCATAGGCAGCCAGTCCCGAACAAGTGCCAAGTGTGAAGCAGGCATAAACCATTGTTGCTAAGACCGACCCTTTACCCCCCCTTCTCCACCCTTTTCCTCCTTCAAAATGGGGATCCAACTCAGCCAATCCCATCGAATCCTCCGCCCCTGGAAAAACCCTACATACCCCTAACCCACCTTCCATTCTTGATGAACACCTTTTACTGCTTTTCTCTGAGGTAGTCCCCCACCCCACCACATCCACCCCAACCACCCCAACAGCATCTGGCCATAATTATGTTTGAGTTTTTCTTTCTTACAAGTGTGTTTGTGTGTGTGTGTGAGTGAGATTGGGTGAGACAGTGTTAACAGGAAGTAGAGAGAAGGACAGCGACAATGAATGAAAATAACGATGACCAATGCGAGTGACAAATGAAAATAACAATGACAAATGCGAGTTACGAAAATAATGACAAATGCTGACCCGACAATGATGACTATTGCGGCGACAATAGAAATTCTTCACGAGATGCTGGAATTATTCTACGGAGGGTATGTTTGAACATAGGTCTCGTCCCATAGAGGAAATAGTGACAAATAAACATCCATGACAGCGTTGATGAAAGGACGACAAAAGACAAAGAGTGGTATAATTGTTTTAAAAAAAGTATAGAACAGATTTTACTTGTTGGATAAAAGGTGGAAAACAGACCAGCCCCGAGTAGTTCAAGCTTGACTTTGTCGTATGAGATTATTAATTTCGAGAGATAAGATTTTTTTGGTTGAAAAAAAGTATTGCAGATGACTTATCTGCTACAGAAGGAAAGAAGACGAAGTGAAGGGCGAAGTATGAAGGAGGCGATCACATCACTTAACACTGTACTTTAGAGGTCTGAAGGAAATGTTGTGTCAACACGACTTTATTTTAATCGCACTCTGAGATGTGATTTGAGAAATACGGGATAGTCCTGTCTTCGTTTTGCAGATAACAACATCACCGAACCCGCTCTGTCCGTTTTCTTTTCTTCATTTTTTCCCTCATTTCATTCCTTTCTTGCTGGCTGTCTTGTTAGCAGTCCTACGGACACTTGACACTCTCTCGATCTTGGACGAAGTTCTCTCTTCTTCTCGGGAGTCTGGCAAATATTCCTGGCCCCTCCCTTGCAGAAAACCATCTTTTATACTGAGTAATCTCACATTACAGAAAAAAGTAGACGAATAAGACGAGGCATGAATTGTCATGCCTCTCACCTCCTGGATGACCATTTTCATCTCTGTCGATAACACTTCCCACAATTCAAAGAGCCAGACGGAATAAGCTGCAAATTGTTTATAATCTGAAAAGAAATAATCGTCTTGCCTGGAATGAAAGCTCTCACCAGACTAAAACTCTGAGCTACTTGTCCTGTCATGGTCTGATGAAGTATGTTAGCACCAAAGGACATAAATATGTTGGAAGTATGGAAGTATGTTGGAAGTATGTTAGTATGTTGGAAGTATGTTGGTATGTTGGAAGTATGTAAGTATACAACAAGGTCCTTTCTTTCTCTCTACCTTCCACCTTCTTTTTTTCTCTTGTATTCTTTAAACTTTTTTTTATTCTCCTTATTCTTTTTTGCCTTCTTTCTTTCCTGGTTATTTCCTATCCTACTTCTCTCTCTTTCTTTGTTAGTCTACTTTTTTCTTTTCTTATTCTTCCTTTTTATCAGTCTCTCTCTTTATTCTTTGTCTTCCTCCTTTTTTTCCTACTTTTCATGTTTTTTTCCCTTTTTCTTCTTCTCTTTTTTCTTTTTCCTATTATTCCTTTTTTATAATTCTAATTTTGACTTTCTTTCTTTTTTTTATTCTTCATTTTCGCCTTTCATTCTTTATTTTATTTTCTTCCTTTCTGTCATTCTTTATTTTTCGTACTATCGTCTTTTCTTGTTTCTTCCTTTTTTTCTGTCCTTCTTCCTTTATTTTTGTCGTAAGGGAACAGTTCCACAGGTGATCCAGCTAAAAGACACTTTTCATGAATGACTGATATCTGTTTTTAACTGATCATTTCATCTGTTTTTCTAAAAGTTGCCGGTAAACAGAAACTGAGAGTAAGTAGTAAGAGTTAAAACTTGAGTCCCCTCCACACCCTTCCCACTTCTCCCCCTCTTAAAAACAAACAAACCAACAAACCAACCAACCAACCAACCAACAAGCACGCAAGCTAACCAACCAACCAACCAACCAACCAACCAACCAACCAACCAACCAACCAACCAACCAACCAAACAAACAAACAAACAAACAAACAAACAAACAAACAAACAAACAAACAAACAAGAAAAGCACCATTACGTGGTTTGCGTGACTCTTTATGTACAAGTTAGTCAAACTCGCGAAAATGGTGGAACTTCCGTTGGTAGTTAACCGTCGCCCTGGCGTACCATTCCTTACTTTGCCATTGCTTCATTTCGGAAACCAACTCGACGACTTGCATGGAAGTTTCTAGAACAAATAAAGATGCTCTAGGACTTGCTATCGTGGGACATCTTATCAAGGAAGCCTTTTTTCTGTCTTTTCCTACTTGACAGTCGTTAGAGTTACTTGCCCCTCTTCATTTAGGTTCCGTCATCTTGCAGAGAGTTGTTACAGATTTATGATGCAGCAGGGAGAGTAGGGAATAAAGGAATGCAGGAAAAAAAAAAAATTGGGGTACGTCAAAACCTGGAAAGAAGGAAGGAAGACCATCGTCGCCGTCCGCCATATTGTCCTTGTCATATTCGTTTACTTGTATCCGCTGTGTGGGCGGAAAAAGCCTGCAACGAAATCACAGGTTTCCAGAGGTTTCCAGGCCTCACCACTACAAGCTCTGGACCTGAAATGAAATGCACGATTCCATCTGCGAGCCAAGAACAAACTTCTAAATTTGTCCAAGCCACAAAAGCAGGCTGCACTTCCTCCTTCAAATCCTATTTACAGACGTGATCAGGAGGCCATCTTGGTTTCTACGGCAACCACTGACTTGCAGGAAACAATAGAGATTACCCGTAATGAAAACGCACCAGTCTTCCATTTCCTCTCGAGAAGAGCCTGACCCTCTAGCGACCTGGGTAGATGTGGCCGAGGTTGGGAAGAAGCTGGACATGCTCGGGTGTTTTAGTCTTGGCGATTTTTCTGCCTGAATATTCCTGGCACAGCAATAGAGCAGAAGTAATGCTGACCTGCCTCCGCTCTTTGACACTTGACCCTCATTCAAGGTTGAGACGAAAACAATGTCACTGGAGAGAGAGAGAAGACAAACAAACAAACAAACAAAGAAACAAACAAAAAGGACAACTGCTACTCCCTTCCCCAAATGAAGCATCAATTAAGGACAAGAAAAGACAAAAGAAATAACTAAAGGAAATAAAGAATCTGTGTGTGTGAAGGAGAGAGAGAGAAGGGGGGAATGAATCTATAAAGGAAGGAATATATTACAGAAAAAAAACGGTTGAACGGGTTTCAGCACATAAAGAAGTGTTGTCATGTGCGTTCTGTAAACAACCCGCCACCGACAGCCAACCCCAGCAGCAGAAACTGCAGCAAAAGCCCAGAAGTTTGCTGGCTGTCATGGAAATCAGGTGCTAAACCGCCGGCTAAAAAGCCACATCCTGTAATGACCGTCGCTTGTAGAATATTTCCAGCTTCCGGTTCGGACGCACAGGCGCAGACGCGTGTCACGTGACATTTTAACGACACGCGTACGAGGAAACGCAGGCTTGTTTCGACGTCACTAGCACGTGACTGAAAGGGGGAGGGCAAGGGCAGGTCAGGGGAATGGATGGAGAGTGGCAGGGGTGTGTGTAGGAGGGTTGGGAGGATACTCGTTCGATGAAGAAACGGATCAACAGATATGGAGAGGAATATACTCAGATGTCGTAAACAGAAAAAGAACACTAATTTCGAGTGAAAAATTTTCTTTCTTTCTTTCTTTCTTTCTTTCTTTCTTTCCAACAACAGAAAGATCCCTGGACCACTTGATTCCATACCTTAGTTCTCTTGATGCCCCAACTTTCTCTTGTTTCGCTTCGAGGCATGCTCAGATAGACCACGTGACCTTTGTTCAGTGCTTTACCCTCTAAAAAAAAGATGAAATTTTGATGTGAAAAAATATTGTGCTAAACAAGATGGCCGCTTAATATTATTTTGAAACTACGAGTTTACCAATCTGCAAGTGCTTATGGAAGCCATTTTTAGGTTTCATTTCTATCTCCGCTGAGACTCGAAACTTTTGGATTTCAATTGTGTTTTGATAACTCTTCGATTTTCTGAATTCTAGAACTTTCCTTCCCTGGTTACCTTCTCTTGCCTCGACATATTGAGCCATTCCCTTGTCTCCCTGCACTTAGTTCCATTGTTTTCCAATATTTAATTCAAGTCACCGATATACACGCCATTAGAAATATTTAACATTGAAGAATCTTTCTTCTTCCGTCTGTCAACTTTGGCTGAACTCACAGGCGTTTGATGTACGAGGACGAATAACAGCGAGTTAGCTGTGAATATGTGTTGTTGTGACCTTCCTGGCAGGTACAAATCTCTTTGTTTCTAAAAAGAATGTGTTGCAAGAATAGGTATGCGTTCTTGTGTGGCCTTACCTACACCAGGGCACACAGGTGAGGTGGGACTTCAGGGCACACAGGTGAGGATAAAAATATGTCTATAGGGTACAGATGTGAGGTAGGATTGCAAAGTAAAGATGTGAGGAAAGATGTGTGTTCGTCTTTCATTCTCTCTCTTTCACACCTATTCCCCAACACATTCACATTCGCACATCTACCCTACCCGCCCCCACCCCAACACACGCACTATCCTTTTTGTTTTTTATCTCTCCTTCTATCTGTCTTTCTTTCTCTTAAAGGATAGCATAAATACTTGCGTGAAGTGTGCATGCAGAGAAACTGAGAGAAAAATATTAGAAGATAAATGAGAGAGAGGAGGAGGAGTGGAAGAAATGGACAGACACCGGACGATAGACGTGCAAACAGCTGACCTCTTCATCTTCTTGTCCCGCAAACCACTCACATTTCTCTGACACCATCAGCAGCAAGGTTTGCTTTTGTCAAAAATAGACTTGAGTGCCTTTCATCTCAAAAAAGAAAAGCCAAACAATCACATCCTTTAGTACGTGGACACCCATCTATCCACCGGTGATTTAAATCAAAAGCTCAGGGATGGGTGGAAAGGTGAGAACGAACCTATTGAGAATTTTCAATTAATCAAATCACGGAATACAGATTTCTGTATGTCAGCCATTCTACTGACATCACGTGACCCTTTATTCTAAATTAGGAATGAAGAAAATCGTTTCCCGTAATCATTTCCGGTGCACGGTCATCAACCGAAAGATGGCGGTAAAAATAAAAAGGGAGGAGAATAATTACAGAAGACGAGGGAGGAGATGAAATGAAACCATGATGCCATTCCCAAATAGTTGGCTTTTATAGTTCAATCATTACTCGGGGGTTAATTTTACTCTTTAGAAAAGATTTGCTGACAGATTAATCCATCGATACTGTACCATTTCGTGTTCGTTTTTCAAGAAAAATACCCCTTGTTACATTAGAAAAAAGGAAAAATAATGATAATAAAAATGTTTAGAGCTATTTCAATGAATTTCACAACTTTTCGCCTGAACGTGCTCTCAATACATATTAATACGCATCTATGCTTCCGAGTCACGGTGAATTGCACAATTATTTCCCTCGTCCTAATGCGGATAATGTGGTTAACATCGCTAATGCTGATCTGTTGAGAGAGAGAGAGAAAGAAAAAAAAGTGGTGATAGATTTTTCTCTGCCCAAACCCATTTCCCGAGCATTGTCTAGAGGGTTAGTCAGTCGTGTAATCCTTGCATTAGTGCTCGCCGTGTGTCTCGCCCCTGTCTTTAGGCCAAAAGAAACAGCAGAAATACCTGCAGGAAAGAAAAGAAAAATCAAAACATAAAAAAATAACCCCCAAAACCCCTATTACCCTATCTCCCCTCAATTATTATTCATAATCGTTTAAGAAATAACACCTAAAGAAAAAAAATCGTTTTCTGATTTCTTTGTCAGCAAGATCGTAGAAAGGTTGTATACAATTTTACTCACCCCATCCCTCAATCCCCAACCCCTGGGTGTCGTTTGAAGTGAGGTGAGCCTTGACGGTGGTGCAGTGGACTGTGACGACATGCATTCTGTTGGTGTGCACGGGGTGGCAAAGACCTATTGGCCATGGAGGTTGTCGTCGTCTACGGTGGCGACAGGTCCGCCCCAACTGCCCTGCCCAGCGACTGAAAGTATAGTTCCCTTTGCTTTTGATTTTAGGGTTCAAAGCGACAACACCCTTTGAAAGAGGCGAGAAGCAGGGAGCAGGAGTGAAGGGTGAAGGCAGGAAGTTCTGTTTTACACGATCGCTTGAAACAGGCGCAAGGCCGCTGACCTGTAATCTGGCGGGGGTCAGCCAAGCGTGACAAACCACGTGTTCGTCAGATGTGTCAAGCGTGGAAATATTCTCGGTGTTTGGCTAAATCTTCATCTCACACTCTTCCCCTGCTCTCCCACTTTTCTCTCTCTCCCCACCACCCGGCCGTCCTCATACTCTCTCCCCACCCCGTTTGTTTTTCGTTCTTTCTTCCTCTTTGTCTTTTCTCCTTTCTCTTTATCTCAGTCTTTTTCCCGTCTTCCAAACATTTCCTTATCTCTATTTCTCTCTTTATCCCTCTCGCCTTTTTCCCTCTTACCCCTCTAGCACTTCATCAACCTTAACAAAAAAATCCCTCAAATAACATAATTCATGCCGGGTACATACCCAGAAGCTGAATATTGCTGATATGATAAAATTGTGTAATTGATTTCTTTCAAAAATGCAGATATGCGTTGTTCACTTAAAAATGTGTAAACATAACGATATCGGTTAATCAGTGAAGCACATCAGTGACGTCATTATAATGATTGCGGGAGTACACTAATGACGTCACATAGAAAAGTTGTTAACTGTCTCGTGAAAAGAAACAACAATTAATATAAATATTTGAAAATGTTTAGAACTAATAAAGTGTAATGAAGCACCCTTTGAGATTTGAAAATGAGATTGCACTCTGTCACCCTTAATCACTTTCGTCGCTTTTATTTCCCGGGCAGATTAGGAAGGCTAAACACAGCGACATGTGCTTTGGTGTAGATTATCGATGTTTAATGAGAAAAAGAAAAAGTTTCCCATAAAGATTTTTTTCATGCATGCGTGCGTGGACGTGTGTGTGTGTGAGTGTGTGTGTGCGTGAGTGCATGTATGAGTGAAAATAAGTAAATGAGTGAAAGAGTAAAATGGCAGAAACAATTTTCTGTATTAAAAGTTTTCGTAATTTAAATTTCTACTGTTGCTGTCTTCAAAGAAAAGAAAGGGGTTATGGGTAATAACTCTAAACATACGAAGGCTGTTATTTCAGTCTCAATAAAGTGTTTATTTTTCACAATTTTGTGAACTTTGTATACACAGTCAGCCTGCTCAGTCGGGTGTACACTTATTGGAAATGATACCAAACCTATTTTTAGAAATCTTTAGAGAAGGAGGGAGAGAACTAAAACAGCACATACATAGGCATACACACGCCTATGCATACTCATCTACACATACACATGAATAGACACACTTTCATACACATATACAAACACACACAAACAACTTCTGACTTCTTTGGCAATTTTTATTTTTATTTAGAAACAGCAGTAGACTTGAACTTTACCCCGTACTTCTGTAAAAGCCAAAGACCGTCGCGTGAATACGAGTTGGATGAAAAAATAGGATGAATCGCAGAGATGGTCCTGCGACGAGAATTGTAAAGATTTTATGCCACATTTGCCACTTATGCTGTGCTTCCTCTTTCAGCACCCACGCCCAGGGACCTCACCATTGTCCTCCATTTGAATAAGTTTTTTGATACACTTTCTTGTTAGAAACGCACTTTTCGCAACGCCTTCTGCTTGTGTCCTCAGGTCGAGCAAAGAAGGGCTTCACGCTCTCGTGCCTCACAAATAAATAAAAAAATTGAAGTTCATACGCGCGTGACTTCCTGACTTAGCGAGTCTCATAAAGTCTGTACATGCACAAGGTGCACAGCAGTATTTGTGGAATACCTCGTGGTTTCTTCGGTTTGGGCAAAGTGGAGGTAAGTCTTTTTTTGTGTGGTTATCTCCCTTGGTGACCTGGTGAGGGTTGGAGGTGAAGTTTTCTTCCAGGAGACTTGAAACAAAAATACTGAGTTAATATGGAGAGTGGGATTTAAAGTGGAGAATGTGAGTCATCCGGGAGAGTACGAGAAAGTCTCGAGACGGAGCTAGCATGTATGCTAAAAAAAAAAAAAAAAAAAAAAAAAAAAATTAGTTTTATCTTAATCCTTTGCGAAAGGGTTTATCAGAATAAACTGCTTTCACAAAAAAATATTTGTTGTGATGGCGACGTGACTACCGCGCAGCATTACACACTACCATCTGTCATTCCATCACAATATAGCTGACATAAGTAAATAAACAACAATGTATGATATGGCGATGACAACAACCAACCTCTTCGTAAACATTTTCCTTTCGGGAAGGTCACCACAGTCGTGATGAGGTTTGAAACTGCAGGAAGGGGAATGTAAATTCCCCCTCCTCAGCCCACCCCCAAAAAAGAAGAAAAACCAAGATAGTTTAACAGCATTAAAATGTTTGCTTTTCTGAATTATTACAGGAATAGTAAGGTTTCGCAGGCTAACTTAGCAAAATTCTCGTATATTTGTAGTAAAGAGGAAATTAAACATAGACTAGTTGAAAAATAACTGAAGGAGCTGACTGACAAATACATTCTAAAATTAATGGAAAATACCACAGAACAAAGTAGCATTTAATCGAGGTAATTAAAACTCAGTGTAGTCTGGCACACAGAGCAAGTTATATGTAAATACCTCACGAGTATTAAAAATTGCAATAAAAATAATATTTACGATAGAAATGTGTTTTTTGTTACTTTTGAGTGTAATGAAGAAACTTAATAAACACAGTTCGCTGTTTCTTTCTTTTTAATTTCGACTTGTAAATACTTCCCCCACTTTAGCTTCGTATATCTAATAAAGATTATGTTTAATGTTTAGGATATTTAAATATACAGATTGATTTAGTGCGAGTTTTGACAAAGATATTTTAGGGGAAATAATCTGAGTTGTCGGTCTTACTCGAAAGCCCGTTAGGATAAGTTTAGTGTATTACCACACTTTCCATAAAATATAGACTTTGATGGCACTTTCTGAAGTTAGTGCTACATGGTGCACTGTGTTTGAAGGCAATTACCGGCTGGAAGTACCAAATGAACTGAATAATATTTCTATGAGAACACTGATACTTTAAACTTTAGTGAAGTAAGAATTTCTAGTTGGTATCACAGAATTTCATTTCAATAACAGTTACATTTAAAATGGTTTTAATTCGTCCGTTTTCTGAAAATTTTTTCCATCAAACGATTTGACTTTTCGTCCATTCACACAACACGTATAATATTCTTTGTCATTTCTGGAAGCAAAGAAATGATCAGAGCCTAATGACATATTTTTATTCAACTGTCGAATGCAGTTCAAACCAATCAACACCGTTCACAAGAAAACGATCATTCCTCTTACTGTTAAAATCCTGCCCTCAATAAAATTTAAATTAAATATCTGTCGTTTTGTGTGTTCTAACAGTTCCACAGCGGAAGATGGTCCAGGTCATTGCCAATAAAATCAAGAAAGTGCGAGGATGAATTGGAAAAAAAGATAAAACAATGCGTTCACCTGATAATAATGACAGCTTTCGTGTCAGAAATTTTCTAATTATCAGAAAAAAGTTCTCGCTATTTTTATTTGCATCTGTCTCTTCAAACCTGGTATTAATCACCATTCCGTTGACATATATGAGCAAAAGTGGGGGAAAACATTAGAAGAACTCAGAAATTTCCTGGACCCAATTGAAAGAGGTTTTTCAATCTTTTGCAGCTCGTGTGACAGTTCATTTAAGAACTTATCATTAGTGGTGCGGAGTTTTTTATCAGCACATTCAGATTCAGAACATCAAAGACGTTTCTCCGGCTCATACTGAATAAAACTTATGTATGAAAATGCACGATCAATCGTCTGAAACGATTTTCTGTGCCATGATATTGAACCGAACTGACGGTATCCATATTCATGCTTTTGTCGGAAGGTCTGTTATACTACTGGAGCATGCTTCAGAAAGAGAGAGAGAGAAAGAGAGAGAGAAAGAGAGAGAGAAAGAGAGAGAGAAAGAGAGAGAGATAAAGAGAGAGAAAGTAATAGCAAGCAGACAGACAGACACAGAGACAGATAAGCGGATAGAGGGAAGGTGGACAGAGAACTAGAGAAGGACAGGTGCTGAGTAAACTTTTAAGCTTTTAAGTGCAAAAAAGATTAAAAATTTCTATTCTTGGCGTATGCACGCACACAAACACATACACACAAATATAATCATTCACACACACCCACACACACATTTCTTGGCACTCATCATCATCTTTTATCTGTCTTGATCCTAATTACATGCGTTACTTATACCTCAAGTATCGCTCAGGCAGGACTGAACCATTAGCCAGTCTTTTTCCATCCATCGTTTTGCCATCTTTAGCGGTTCTTGCTCTCTCGTCTGCTGCTGAAATACAGTTTTTTTGTGGGTTTGAGCTCATTTTCCGTTATTTTTTAAATGCCAAGGTCAGCAGATATTGCGCGGCAAGAAAGGTACTTCAAAGTTTCTCAAAATCAATATTCATGCTGAGAATTAGAGGCGAAAGATATCGATTTCTCCTCTTTTGTTTCTTTGGTTGGAGGAGAACCCATGGCTCATCAGCTTTTGTCTCAGTAATATTCTTTGCCTGCCCGGCTAAAGCATCATTTTCTACTTTGAAAATTTGGTTGGGAGAAAAAAATGTCACATATGCGACACGAAGGACAGAGTTGAAGCCACCCTACACCCAACAGTTCCAGTGCTTAGTTATCAGTCTCACGAAAACGATAAGAGTGTTGGCCCACAATCACATTAATTTGAATCGTTCAACATTTCAGTGTTTTGAGTGGAAGCTTCCCAACATTTTTTTGTTGTTGATAAATTCGAATTTATTTAAATTAACTGATTTTTCTGATTTAACCATTTTTTTTTAAACAAAGCAATACCCACCTAGAAGCTGTCCGGCAACAAACAGGTACCCGATATTGTAGAGATAGTAAACGGGGTGGCAAGAAAGGGGTGGGCCCCGCCTTTTACATCTCATACCCCAACAGTTGCTCACCTTCTACCCTCGTCTATGGGACTTTTTACCATTCTACATTCTAACATGGTAACACTAGTTTGTATCTGATTTAGAAGTAAACTTTGTAATGAATGGTGTCATACTTATCAAATATACTGACATAAAATGTGGCCTGTTATCATAAAGTAGGAAAACTTGTCCTTATATTCCTCAGTTGCTAAAATAACTGTGATTTCTTTACCTGCTTTATCTTTGAATCAAAATCTCAGGCTATTTCTCTATTTTACAGAAATATTATTTTTATTAGTTTAATGGATAATTAATGTTTTTTATTTTAATAAATAAATAAACCAGTCATGTCATAGGACATAAAATTTTTGTTATCTTATGACTTGACTTTTTGTTATATTTATGTAACTTGTATAGACCGCTGAGTATTTGCTCATACCATGATTATTACATATGGTATGATCACTAAATATTTTTTTAATGAGCTACTTTTTAAAAAATAAAAGTGAATGTAGGCTAGTTTCACGATTATAAAACTCCTCTCGTTTTAAATTCGTTGGTTAAACACTAGACTGGTTTCACTTTATTTCAGTTCATATACAAACTCGGTAATAGCAAAATAAAAATTATTATCACGCGTTTTAAAAATCTTTAATTAGCTTTATTGCCCGATCGTTCATAATTTCAAAAATAAATTTTTGTTGAAAAATTGTTCCCAGCCAATCGCATTTTTGTGTCACAAAATTGTCGTGTTTGCCAGTCTTTTTCGAGTTGCTAATACATGTGTGCAGTGAGCATTCTAATTTTATTTTTACAGACTTAAATTTCACATCATTATAGGGGTCTTTTTTTTTTTGAGAAAATTTGCCCACAAATGCTTAATGTCTTAATTTCTCCTAACAGCCCCCAATTTAAATATTTTTATTTAAAATCTTTTTAGACTTATCATTGAGAAATCAGAAAATATGCTACATTTACCAGCACTTTTAGGAAGAGCCGAATTTGAAGAAAAGATTTTTGTTTTTAATTTTTAAAATTTCTTTAGAGACTACCGTGTGATTACAGGCCAGAGCTCTCTCTGTCTCTGTTCTCTTATTCTATTATCTACCCTTATACCATATTTTGAGTAAAATGATATATGTTGGTTTAAGGTACAAAAAAAAAAAAAAAAAAAAAAAAAAAAAAAAAAAAAACAAACAAAAAAAAACAACAACAACAACAACAAAAAATTGCACAGTTCAGTATACTGTCGATAATAAATATAATTATATGATAAGGCAAATAAAGAAAAATCACAATTAAAATTTTAATTACAGTAGATGTGTCCTTACCATCTATGAACATCTCTGCAGGTGACAGTCTGAAATGTACAAAATAAATGCTGTTATGAGACATAAACAGGTTTATAACTACTTTTTACATCCCACACTGACCGCTGTGTAGTACAATATTTTAACAGATACAAACCGACCCGTAGAATTACAAAGCAGACATTCAACACTTTTGAATTTTTCTCTGAATAATCATAATAAACAGAGCATGTGAAGCAAGACTATTTCATAATAAATTTATTTTAGATATCATTATCATAATACTAAATTTAAAAAAACTCTTTGTAGATCAGCAGTATATAAGCAAGGTCTCCATGACGACGGCTCGGGAGTGGCGGTTGTACTAGTGGTCATCCCCTACAGTCAAAAAATAAATAAATGATAAACTGCCTGGAACTCAAAATAAAAAATGATGCGACAATTTCCTTTGTTCATTCACTGCTCTTTTTTTTTATTATCTAAATGCGAATTACTAGCAAAAAACTGATAGGTTATAAATAGACGAAGAGTGATTGGAATAATTGTAAATTATTGGTGAAAAAAAACTGGATTTAA
This sequence comes from Pomacea maculata, assembly GCA_004794325.1. Classification (NCBI taxonomy): domain Eukaryota; kingdom Metazoa; phylum Mollusca; class Gastropoda; order Architaenioglossa; family Ampullariidae; genus Pomacea; species Pomacea maculata. The sequence goes on along the minus strand of SRHC01003350.1, from coordinate 1,151 downwards.
TATGCATGATTAATCATCTCCCATTCGTTTTATTGAGCACACGGACATTTAGTTAGGGATTGAGCAATGTTGCCAGGGGTAACAATGCAAATAAATTAAAGACAAGGGAAAAAGATTTTGTCATAGTCGATCTTAGAGAAAAAATATTCCACAAATAGAGCATACTACTTCCCCCATACATAAGTACACAACTTCAGCTAAAAACAAAGAGGTATTTATAGACACATACTTTACACATATTTAATTATAGATTATTATCATGATTATAGCTTTGTTTATAGATTGTTGACTAGTATGGGTTATTTTTCAGTAATAGCTAGATTGTTGTCGTTTCGCGATTATTATTATTGATGATGATGATGATGATGATGATGATTATGATGATATAAAAAGAACAACTTATTATTTATCGCATTTTCCCGTTGGCAGCGAGCTCATTGCGCATTGAACTAAAAGCCAAGCAGATAAAGAGTTATATTATCAGACCTACACACTATAGAAACAAAGAAGGAATGGATGAGAGTGGGAGGGAGGTAGAGGATGAGACCATCAACTACTGGAGGCATTTATGAAATACATGGCCTAAAGATCAGGTTGGAGAAAATCTTCAAACATGATCACTGATATGGGCAGCGAACTACAACCATTGGAGACAGAGAAGAACATGAGACAAGAAAGATAATGTAAGCATGAACATTACTATCAGTTATATCCTCTCTAAAGTTAGCTGCCCTTGCTGAGGATGTGAAATACAGTTTTGAATGCGAGGTTGCTCGCGGCGCTTTGTTCAGGCTTCAAGAGAAAGAAGATATAAAACGGTCCGGAAAAATGGAACGGGAGGATTGAAATTTGCGAAAAGTCATGAGAGTTAGGAGAAGAAAATATTTCATCTACAAAGCATGACGAAGCGACGCCCTTCTCAATTTTTTTTCAAACTCCGAGTTTCATGCCCATGTTCATGATGGATGACCATGCAGGATCTCCGTCGCCAGGTCCATTTTTCTCCCTACCCCTCCCCCTTTTTTCACTCGTCCTCCGAGAAGAGCGGGAGGGTCATGTCCTGGACGTGGCAACCTGCGCTGAACTGGAGGAGATGCGCGTGAGGAGCCAGAAGGGCGTGCTGTGTTTATCTTTAACTAACAAGTTTGAAA
>SRHC01003349.1:296051-314789 GCA_004794325.1 Pomacea maculata | reverse complement strand
TTCTTCATTATCACTCTCTTAGCAGAGAAAGGAGAGGGCTGGTGATAGAAACCTGTAGACGCGTCCCTTGTGGTCCAAGGGAGGCAATCGTGTCTGAAATGCGTCAGCTGTACGATGACCTTTTCTTTAGTTATGTCTTGTACAAAAAGATTCAACACAGAGATGTTTTCAATGACTGCTTTAGTGATTCAGGACTGCTCGTATTATTTTTCCCTAATAGCGGACAATCATAATATTTATTTCTTTTACATCCATAAAACACAAACACACACATGCAAAGCGGCAAGTCAGAAAGGGGAATTTGTGTGTGTTGAGAGTGGGGGTAGGACAGAGAATTAAAGAGTGATAAATGAAATGAAAGTGAAAGGATGATATAGATTCCGTGTTTTTCCAATTTTTGTAGTAACTGACTAGAAGGTCGTAAATTCATACCCATTATGTGATATATACACTGTGATGTCTTCCTACATTATTTCTAGTTCTCTCAATGTTATTAAAAAAAACTCTGATTATATATTTTTTCAATTTGCGTGTCATACTGTTATCTATGTGTCATAGTTTGGTGACATGGGACCAAACAGCCAGCACAGCGAAGGTGACCCAGCTGCTCCTATCGCATGACTAACAAAGGGTTGTTGTATTTTTTAATGCAATGTTTATTTGTTTATTTCGGATTATTTTGTTTGTTGAATTTTTCGCGTATTTATAAAGATATAGATAAGTATTAGTAATTTGTTTTTGTCATAACTGCCAATAGGCGCTGTCTACGGGGAGGTGAGATGGCCTGTAAGTGTTTGGGCCTGGCTAATGCCACGGACTAATGGGCCTGGTAGATGCCATAGAGTACTTGGTGAGTTTTGTTGTCATTGGTGTTGCTGCTGTTGTTGTTTCGTGAGTTGGAGTTGATTTTGTCTTGGAGTATGTTGGTCGCTTGTCCCTGGAGGCAGCGCCATTTTGTGTACAACGGCTGACCCTAAGAGGCAGCGTTTGTGATGGAAGAAGGTTAGGTCTCTCGTCCCCAGATACAGCGACATTTAATGTAGAATGTCTAGTCCCGAGTGGAGGCGTCAGTGATGTTGTGTTTGTTTGATTTGTTTTCTATGATTTAAGATAATTCTTGCGTGTGTGTGGAAGATATATATATATTTAGATTCTGGAACATTAGTCCCCAGTTACTTTTGGTGCAGTGGAACAACAATACCCAGTTCCCAGTTGCTGAAATTAAGGGTACCATCCGATAAATCATCAGTGAAAGCAGTGCTTTGATGTTTGAGCATCAAGAAAAGGAACTTTCCTTCAGGACTGTACTTACAAGCAGAGATCGTAGATAGTAGTAAGGCTTGACTGATGTATGCTTACTGGAAGATTTTGTTAACATTTATTGTGCATTTTTATGAGTTAAATTTAGTTCATATCATTAAATATATATACAGACCTACAAAAGAGAGTTGTTTGTGAAGAAATAAGCGCGCAAATGTCCAGCCGTCCACCTTTTAAGCGAGTGCCTGTGACACTATAGTCCTTACAACTTTCAGAAGAAAATGTAGTAAAAGCCTTGGTTTATGGGGGTTTTTTTCTTCATTTTCAAGTATATACAGGTAGTCGTCGACTTACAACCTGTTTGACTTTACCACCACAACTATGACTGGTGTCGCGTGACCGCGACGAATCCAGTCGAACTTCAACTGAGCGCAGACCATACACAGAAATGACAAAGACGAAATTCACGTAACAAACAAAACTAATTTATTAGCCACAAAAATAATACTGATAGGAATCAAAAATCAAACATTCCACACTCTCACATGAACAAATATAGATCAGCGAACAATCCAACAAACAAAAAATAGATAAATTAAAATAAGACAAATCAGCTGCCCTGTGCACAGGCTAATCTCAGTCACCGTATATACAATACATCACCCGCAAGCACTGCAGGGTGACAGCTTAGAAGTCCGTTGAAGATGTCCACAGACGGCAGCCCGCCCTCTGGCCTTGCTTGCCGCTCTAACGACGTACCCCCACCCCTCTGTCTTCTCGTCCAGATGCGATGATGTTGGCCGGCCACTGGCCACGAAAGCTCCTGCTCGAAGATTCCTGCTCTAGGTGTTCAGTCGAAAGCCTTTCCGCACACTGGTGCAGCAGGGTCGCGAGTTCACTCGCCGACGAGATGATGATGATGGTGCAGGGTGGACGCTCGACACGATGACGGACAGCAATGCGAACAAAGGATGTGAAGACACGGTGACACGAAGGAAGAGCGAAAAACAACAACAGGTGGAAGAGTGAAGAAGAACGAAAAATAAGCCTGTAGATAAAACAATTCTTACAATCAACAGGCGTGTCCCGAAACTGCTCAATTTCTAAAACAATATTTTCACACCGACACATATATCTGACCATCGGACTAGTCATACGATTCGTCAAAAATCTAATGTTGATCTTACACAAATCCATACAACGGGAGACGAGTACGCGCTACAAGCGTCGCGACCCGGCAATCACGAACGTTAACCTAACAAAGTACAAATCTTGCAATTAAACGTCGGACTATGGCTTTGAACATAAAAGGATTATCTCACTTGCACTTCTACCGCCACCCAAGGGCCCCTTACAGACTAGAATGGTGTGGAACCCGACAGAATGGATCTCTACTCACCCAAAACGGCTTGTGGCAGATCGGTCGATATAAAATGAAAAACTCTGACTGTCATGGCCACGGTCCAGCACCGTCTGTTACTTGATGACGACTACCCATGACGTCAAAGAAGGAAAAAGTAAAATGACGCATCAAGGAAGCTGTGCGCGCGCGCAAGACGTAAGACAAAGAGGGGACAAAAGCGTGAAGAAAACATCTAACGATGGGCCAGCTCAGTATGGGAGGCATACAAGGATGACAGCACAATCGCTGACACGCGACAGTCATAAACCAACATTGTTCAAGGCCAGAACAACAGGGCCGAAGTTCGGAGTAATACAAATTATAGAAGGACAGCAGTTGTTCAATATTCACATATTCAAATATTGAAAAATACCTGCGCCCGTTTGTTTCTCTAAGCGATCAACTGATCCAATTATCACGATCCCTTTTGGTGAAGGGGCGTTTAGTTTTTGGTTTCGCATCATCTAGTCTGTAGGGGTCCTGATCTGCGAGCGAGAAAATGTTTTAGATGTTATGAATTATTTCTGTTCAGTTTGAGAATGTGATACGTGTGCTAGGGTTAGATCACCTCTGTTACTACGGGAATGTGATTGCTGGGTCACGGCCCATGTGGCACGCACCCGCATTTTTGTTTGGAATGACATGTTTTGTTCGAAAGATTTTGAGGAAAAACGTTTTAAGAAACCTTAGTTAAGGATGGGACTTTGTAGGGAGATTGGTTTAAGCCCTCCTGATGCTGAGTGTATCCCCTGTTCTCTAGACAGGCTCTCCATTTTCACCTGAATTTTCGTATGGGTCTTTGTCTAAACCTTCGGCTTCGTCATCTTCTGCCCATGTTCTCTTGTTCGTTTTTTTAAAGTGTCTCTTCATTCGTCCGCCCCTGCACCCTGCGCCCTCATCACCCTGTCCTAAAGCACTGACCCCTCAGTGCTGGAGCGCCGCACAGGGCCAGAGGGCAGGCTACAGTTAGACTGGAGAATGTGATAGGTCGCTTCCCTAGACCTACCCCACAGTGTGCGGGTATAGTGTCCCCTTCTGTAACCCCTTCCTTTTAGTGTTTTGTCTTTTCTAAATGTGGGTGTGTATAAGGTTTTTTGTGAATATTATGTTTTATGTGGAATAAATTAGTTGTTTTGAATCTTTCATTTTGTCTTTTTGTTGTTGTCTGCGCTCAGCGGTGGTTCGATTGAAACGTCGGGTACTGTCTGGCTGAGCGAGTGGTTGGGTGTTTGTGTCGGCTGTTTGTGAGCGGTTGTGAGCAATAGTCCGGCAACTTTGGGACCATTACTCGACATATTACATAAATAATGTTACTCTAAGCACAGAGAATTGAGAAAGTGGGTAAACTCTTGGAGTCGATGTCACAGAAATTTCCAGACTGTAGTGGCGCCTAGTGTTCTCAAAGCTAGTGAAATGTTTACCAGGAAGCGGTGCTTAGACATCCTCATTACTAAAATTCTCATTATCAGGTAGAGGACAAATACTGCCGATACAAATCAGAATATCACAAAGAAACCATAGCTCGAATCAATTTTCGTGCGAAAAGAAGGTTATTTCAATTTAAAAGGAAGGAACAGATGAAAGAGACAGTTTGTCCTCATGCAAAGCTATTGTACAAACTAAGATTATGTTACTAAATTTTGCTTGCACAGCCACTTTGGCAGCAACATTACCACGTCGTTCTCAATAATTGCATGATGAATATAGCTACAAACCAGACCCAGTATTCAAGATGTATGCAACACGAATCTCTGTTGCTACGAAGTTATGATGAAGAATATGATGATTTGTTTTTTTTTTACTTTGTGTCTCTGGGCTGGCGAGGGCACCTGATTGTATGTTTTGATATTCTGTGGGGTTGTTGTTTATGTTTCTTGTTGTTGTTGTTTTTACTTCTTTTTGTTGGACGGCCTTACAAAGTGACGGCCAATAAACATATCTTTCGTACTGTCCATACGCGTGTATGCCTGTTTGTTTACTGTGGAGCGATTGGTTTCGTTGTTTGCATCGGGCGTGTGTCTGTTAAACGTGTGTGACTGTGAGAGCAAATTCCTCAGCTCCCGGTTGTGTAACGTGCTGGTGACAACAAATGTAATTACCTAATACTAGAAATATTACAATGAGTAACGTATGGCAGTGACGTATTTGAGTCGATAAACCTTACAGCAGCCCTCTAGTGTTTTCTCCCAGACCTCGCGTCACAACCGCTGGTACATTCCCCCTGGACAGAGGAACTCGGCAGGCCAAGGATCTAAACTTTGGTAGGTACCTCGATATAGAAGCCAATAAATGGTGTCGGTTAGATAGCATAAATCTTCGAGTCAGGAATCCAAGGGAGGTAAACACCAGTGTGCAAGTAATTACTGCTCTTTATACTCGTTTTCTGCTAATCGTACGCAGTCCACAAGCAAAATAGTTGCACCCTACTCGCCATTTTGCTTTCAGAAAATAGTTTTCACATCCCTAATATTTTCTTTTAGAGAGGATTTTGTTCATTAAAAAACTCTCTTACAGTCTCACTGATAACAACAAATGATCAGCGATAACGAAGTGTATATGCTTTACAAGCATGCGAGTATACAAACAGATTTCTAACAAGCGCCTCCAATCTGAGTCAGTTCAACAAAAATTAAAAGTAACTACGATTTAGCAATGAAGTAATAAACTGTTTGGACGTTTAATATCTCTGTCATTCTGCCACTCTCAACAGCAGTCCACTAGAGGGATACTTGAATGAATGCTGTGTGTACTTACTGCTGGCAAGGTTGAACATTCACAAAGGAAAAACACGTTTCCCAGAGGCGGCAGTGGCAAGTGATGTGGGGGGAGCCATTGTCGGATATAGGTTAGTGAGCTGTTTGCAGAAGAAACGGATGTTAGGAGTCAGAGAGATGCCAAACAATACGATGAGTACACGGATCAGGAATTTGACCAGTGATACGATGGAGATCAAGGTCTGATATTTCAATGTGGCTTACAGCAATTTGTTTGAGAATGTCAGATATATGAAGTGTGTCTCAAATCCTGATTAACTACATAAAGTGCTTAAAGTAGCTTTAGTCTAGTAGGAGGCGACACGGCAGGAGAAGGGAACTGAAAAACTTGTCAGCTTGTGTCTCAGGTTTGATTGTAGTTGCTGCTTAGGTGGTTGTAATTAAATTGCTAGATTATTTTGCAAACCACTGTCGCTGATTCGATGAGCGAGTGAAATTGTCGTAATTATGAATTATTTCCCTTCCTCATTTCCTCTTTTTCTTCGCGTGCATCGTCCCTCACTCCCCTTTCTTCACCTTCTCTTTCCCGAAGGACTTTGTATTCATCATGGTCGCCACACTCGTGAGATACCAGGAAGCACTTTTCGATACAGTCAAGCGCCTGTTTCTGATAACAATGAAGTCCACGTATCCAAACATCCGTAAAAGACCCGTCAGAGGTGTTTAGTGTGACGGTTAAAGTCGTCGTCAAAACAAAACGAATCTTTAATTAATGAGCGGAAGCTGGTAAATATCTGTCGCGTGTCGCATGCTGACTCAGCCTGTTGCGTCAATGAAGTTTGACGTAATTTGTTTTGGTGACGTTTTTTTTTGGGAACGACGGGGGAGAGGATAGAGAACCATCATGGAGGAAGTTTCAACTGTGTGATGATTATCGTACCGTGAAGGGAAATTTGATTGTGATTACCGTCGAAGAGACGGAGACTCGTTAGTGACCACCGTTGGAAGAACGGTGGTGGCTGGTACCGCTGAAGTTTTAACTGTGTGGTGATTATCGTACCGTGAAGGGAAGTTTGACTGTGATTACCGTCGAAGAGACGGAGACTTGTTACTGACCACCGTTGAAAGAACGGTGGTAGCTGTGCCGCTGAGGAAGCCTGAGCTAGGTTGGTGCGGGGACGGAACTGTCGGGAGTTGGGGGTAAGGTCACTTGGCGTTCGGTAGGGAGGCGTTTGTGTTTTTTGTTTTTTGGGGGGTTCGTTTTTTTTATTTTGTTTTCATTAAATATATATTTGTAGCGTCGTTTCGTGTGCGTGTTGGTTTGTTCAGCGCTGGGAGCGGCTGGATACGTCGCTACACGCGACAATATCCTTACACCTATGTGCTCAGTAGAAAAAAAAGACTCATCTTCGTCTGTACTTTACCTCGATGTTCATCTCGAGCGAGGTTTGGGAAACTCCCACAGATTTGGATACACCTGTTAATAAACTCAATATACAGTATCTAGATGTATGACTTGATTGAGGTTCGGAAAACTCCGATAGTGTTGATCTCGTCTATAAATAACTTCGGGAAATCCGAGTTGAGTAGTTCGCTCCAGCAGTCTTGTCCGAGCTTGACAGGGAGCCTGCGAGTAGGTAAGCAGTTGCTTTATCGTTACTTCAGTTTGCCGACACTGTCTGGTATGATTTCTTAAGATTCCAGAATGTATTGTCTCGCTGTTGCACCGCTCATTCCTGGCTATTAACATTTTCATTACCACTCAGTGACAATACGCGCGACAGCTACAGTTTGAAAGATTTGATCCGCAGCCAAGATGGCGCTGGTGAACCAGAGCTATGCATTAGAATTTTTAGTTTTGTTATTCTTGTTTCGGAGATGATCATGGCTCACTTAAATAATTGAGCAAGAAACATGATTCAGATCTTACTGTATGCATTATTTTTATTTTGTTTTGATGTAGTCCCTGTCCTGATTATAATTATCCTTCGATGGGACACCCGGGGTACTTCCGGGGTCTTTGTATGATGTTTGCAGGCTGGCGAGTCAGCCATGTTGTTTATGTTCAATGAATACAGTTATCAGTTTTAGGTGGATGTACATAATTGCCGGTTTGTATCATACATGTTTCACTTCGTTTTACACCTTCAGCCGGTTGCGATGTTTTCATTGCCTGTTAGGCACGTGTAACATGTTATGAAATGTTGTTTCAGTGTTGATTATAAATATGCACTCATATTACCCAACAAGTAAGTCGCTTTTCGCACATATTACACCATTAGTGAGCAAACACACACACTTGTGGTTTAAGAAGGTTTTCTAGTGTGTGGATAACCGCGTATTTGCGTTTATTACATTGGAAAAAAAATCACCTTAAACTCTAGGTTCTGTACATTTTTCAAACTCGGAGTACAATGTTCCGTGTTGTTTATATCTGTGCACAATGGCAACACTCAATTAAAATGTAACATTTCTTGTAGGTGGGAAGCTAAGAGTCTGTGTTCGCACTTTCTGTTCGAGAAGATCAAATAACTGTTTGCCGTATATTATGGTTATGGGAATGCTTCACCGGGGTGCAATCTGTGAAGTAAGACCAGTTCATTTAAATAAAATTTACTTTGCTGACATTGTCTCTGATCAGTGGTTGGTCTGACCACAACGTGGTTAACACAACGCCTTTAAAAGCATTTCAACATTAGTGAGCATAGTCAAAAGCTTGCTGGTAGCTCCGGCCTACCACACACACAGTTAGCGACAGTCTGAGTGCCTTTAGGCTCTTTATTAGGAATGTAAATGATGTCGGCGATCATCCACAAGATTCGTTAACAGATTCGTTGGACGCTCAGTTCGTCATCTGAACAAAATAATACAGTTAATGTGCTATTTACCCAAGAAAGCGCAAACAGGCACATGTGCTAGAAATATTATCAAACTGATTAAACTATGACAACGATTGTTTACCTAAAGATATATTAAGGCTATGACTGGCATATGAAACCTGATTACTAAATATGTCGGTGAAAGAATTATCACTGTAGAAATATTTACATTATGAACTAATTTATTTATTAAACTATATAACTATGACCAAAAGGTGCTTTATATCGCAGTTCAGAATTTTAATTATTTGATATTTAAACCTTTGGTATAACGTGTTGTTTACTGTAAATGCAAAGTAAAAATGACATCAATATAAAATATTTCGAAATTTTATAATCTTTTAATGTTCCAAGGGTCTCCTAATCACCAGTGGTAGTAATAATAAAAACTCGCTTTTGGAATGTAAATTCAGTAAAAACTACCTTTGCATACCAGCTTTTACTTTCTGTCAGTTTGCCATCGTCTTTGATCCGCTCAATGACAAGCGTATCTAGTCTTGGATATTATTTAGCCATACTTTTGTGCCTGTTTCTTCTCCTGCCTCCTTGTGTTGTTCACTTCATGATTGTCATTACACGTTCTTCTGACCTGAAAACGTGTTCATACTTACCTGCCCTTGTTTATTAACTACTGTCATCAAAGGGTTTCCGTAGGACTGTTTCTCGCTTCCTGCTCGCTGAAGTAGATTCTGCAAGAGAAACGAATTGACTTACCGTAGTATCACCAAAACAAATACGTTGAGTTTTTTCATTCATTACCACAGATTGTGAAGCTGATGCTTTGTCAAACAGATCTGCAAGTTCTTGAATGTTGCTGACCAGTCCTTCAACTGCAAGTGAGGTGTGACCTTTAAGTCATGATTATTTCCCTTGATATTTTGATCAATGCAACAGTAAACTGAAATTCTCTCTCTCTCTCACACACACATGATGGTATTTTGTAATCAAACTATGCAGAATGTCTCGGATAGTTTTTCAGCTTCTGACTTATTATCAATCATCAAACAGGAAGGAGATGAGTTACTTACCCTGACATTGTAAGCTGACTGCGGACGACGTGACAAGATGGCTGATGATCCGCCTTCTAGTCTCCAGACGGTGAGTAGCCAGTGACGGCCTTAACATACCTATAATCACAGCTATGTAGGTGAGATACAGCACCCAAGTCACGTAAGAACTTTTAGACGAAAATTAGATGTATATGTGACCCTCCATGACGAAATGAGTCTTAAATCACGAACTTTAGATTTGCCAAATTGCATATTTTTAAAAAGTACAGGCTCTGAACTTTCTTTTGATACAAAAGTTGTTCTAGCATTAACATTGAGTGAGTTATAAACGTTTGAAGTGTGAAAGTACGGTGGCCGCCATTTTGAGAAAAGCGGGTTCAAAGATTATCGTCAAGATGGCCGACCGGGTCTGTTTACTCCTAAACTTTTGCAGACAAATATTTTGATTGTTTAATATTTGAATCGTTATTTAAAGAAGTTGAACAAACAGACTCCGCACTTTCTGTCAAGGTATAACACGATGGGGTTATGACAGGGAAACAGTAGCGACACAGCGCTTGAATTTCGTCTGAAAGCAGTACGGATCGCAGTAGGCTACCTCGATTAAAGCGTATTTTAATTCAATTTACAACTTTTATTTTAACAAAGCAGTGTATTTTCCTGATAGTTTAATAACCAAGGAATCCATTTTTAAAGAAAAGTCAAACTGTACAAAATTGACCCCTATCACCTTTCGGGACCTCTAGCACAAAACTGTTCCGCTCGACTTAAAACTAATTTTGTCGTGGAGGGTCGCATACATCTCCAAGACTGTAAGTTACTTCGGAGATTCCTGGTTTACAGGTGTTTTTCGAGATGACCCACAGGACGGCAGGGCTAAAGGATGTATCATTGACTAAAGTGCTTATAGCAGTGGACTTTGCAACTGAACCTATCCACATCATAACAGTTCCCATGCAGTAATGACTATCTGTCAAAGACGATTTTTTAAACCGTACATGGAAATTAATTTTCGTCAATATTATTGGCAAATGTGAATCAGATTGTTGGAACCCCGAACGTAGCAAAAGAAAACATTTGTCGGCTTTTCCTGTTTAACACAATGAGAGCATATACTGGCAGAACAGGTGTGTAGATAATTTAATAGCAGACATGGACAAAAGAGACATGTTAGAACATGACAATCGCTAATATGTTTGTTACTTTGTTTCACTTTTTTTTAATTTTTTGCTCTCTCCGTCAAATAAAGGGGAAAAAGAGGGCTGGATACACAAAAGCACTCACTGCTGGAAGTCGTGTTGAAAAGGCCACAAAAAAATCAGGTACACAACTAGTCTTCAGAAGCTCCAGTCATATCTATTGGGTTACGTATTATTTATCTCTACGTTCAGACATTAGAAAACCGTGATATGGTCTCAAAGTGTCGTGATGTCCCATAGTATATACGTATGTACAGTTGTTGGATTTGCGCCCCAGAGATCCGGCTAGTGGTGAACAGCACTTTTAAACATAACAGTTGAAATTAATAAGCTGGACACATCGCTCACAAATGGCAATGAATTTTGTAGACTAGATATAACTCTTTGTAGACTAGATATAACTCTGAAAGTTCCTGTATTTAACATGCATTTATGTAGTAATTCCATCTATCCGTTTGTTAGCTAAATGCTACTGATGGTGGTTAACCCTACTTTACACCTGATAGTCCACTTTCAGTCTGTGTTGAGATTCAAGCGAATATTGAAGGAATGGTTCACTTAACAAGCTGGCTAGACACTTAAAAATTCTCTTAGACCTTATATAAGTAATCAAAGACAAACTCCATTGGTCCGAGTTATAAACAGATTCTGGTAGTCAGAGACAATACAAACATATTCTGCAAATTATAGCGGCTAAAAAGCACAATCGTTTATTTATTAATTATTTCAAAGATGGCGATTTGGAACTCTAGTCAGTAAGTCCTGGAAAATCTGAATCCTTGGCTGGAATAACCTGCTACATCAGAGCTGGTCTTAACATCAAAACAATGTACAGCGGTCGGAACAGTGAACAGATTCCTTGGAAGGTCAATTTAGTTTGCTCCAGCCGCGAAGAATAATATCAAATAATATTAAGTTCTTAACGTACTAAGCCATATATGTTTAACTGTGAGCAGAAGATTTCTTTGAGAAGCATTTACAAAAAATATTGGAAATTAGTCACGATAAACAACCAGATTGCATGTTCAGGATTGCATTGCAAGTAATCATGATCTTTGAGTATTTTTGCTCCTCACCAACAAAACATTTGAAGATAACTGCACGACCGTTCAATCTAGTACTGACAATAGTAAAGTACCACAATTAGAAACTGTAGCTTTTCGAAGATGAAGTGTAATGTAGCAATATTTAGAGCGTACATCCTATTCTTTGTACACTTTGTAAGTTTCTTTGAAGAATTTTCAATGAAACTGCAAAGTTTAGTAGCGAATACACTCTAGTACTTTCACAAGGGGGACAATTATTTTAGTAATATTTTAGTGAAACTGAGTACAGCATGGACGATAGCATTTTAACCTGAGTACAGAAGGAAAAACAACTTCCAGTAATATATTGTCTGAACTGTAAGTACTGCATGAAATATAAGATATAACATACTTTGGCAACTTAAACACAAATGATTTACATATCTGTATTAATTTTCTGGAAAGTGTTCCTATGAATAACACCACTATTTGAGTTTATATTATTATGTTTTTGGCTAAACCACTTTTAAAACCTATTTATTCAACTTTTTCCCACTTACATTAACAATCTTTGTTTTTTAATTTCAATTATTTTATCAATCCGCAGAATTTCCATCGTCTTTTGAAAATGGCCATAACATTCGAGCATTCACATGTTTCCACTTGATTTACATTACAAAGCAGTTACACTTTTACACATTTACTTTACAGACTCTGAAAATCTGCAGCTGTGTTTTCTCTTTATTTTATATAGATAATATTGAATGGACATGATAGATTACTTATTGGGTGTATCTGTAATTGTAATAGCTTACACGTGGCTAGTTTTTTTCTTTCTTCATATTTCCTAAAATCTGTCCGTCTTAAGAGACTTCACACCCTGTTTTCCCCAGGTGCAAATATTGCAAAAAAGTGCATAGTAACCTTACAGATTTTGTTTATTTTCTATTTTCTAACGAAATCTCAGTGCTTTTATTATCTTTAAACCTATACTGATTTTAACAGTGGCACAATTGTCTTACACTAGCAAGCAAATGGAGTGTGTTGCGGTAGCCATACAACAGCCCTTTATAAGTCTTCTCCCCATCTCATGTTCAAAGCATTTTACATTGTCACCTCAACAAGTAATCACTTCGCTTGGGCAGACAATCAGGCCGAGGAGGAGGCCGACGCAAAAATGGTGTCGAAAAGACTGGCGAGGCAGCGACAAAAGCATCACCTAGCTGAGCGATCTGAGGGCGCCGATGAGATGGTGGCCAAGCAACTGCGAGAGCAATATTTTCAGGCGAGTTTGCTAAAGCAACCACTATCTGAGGGCGCCGATGAGCACACGTTAGAGCTGAATGAGATCCAGGAGAGAATGCAGCAGGAGCGACAACTGGCATTAGAACTAGGAAGGAAGGTAACTGCCTTGCAGAGTCGATCTGGAAGATTGTACAGCCCGGAAAGTCATCGGCATAAGTTTCATCAGATGTACCGTCCACGGAGGTTAACAATACATCATAATCTAGCACGCGGCAGATGGGAGAATAAAGGTGAGAGCTTAGTCTCGAGAATCTGCCATATACATAGTTTACACGATGAGAGACTAGCAGAATGATGCTGAGTTAACATCACTATTTACTGGATGGGTCAGATCTTTAGATTTTCTCCTTTTATATAGAGAATTTTCCCGTCGTTGCTTTCTAAGTCTAGATGCCACAGCTATTTTATCTACCTCAGATTGTTTACTGCTGACCACAGGTTTAAACAACTTTTACAGTTCTCTTCTTCAGCTTTAAGACCAAAGGAAAATGTAACTTTAAACCCAGTGAATCACAAATATAGCGGAAATGGGGAATAAAAACTTGGATCGTAGTTCTTACATAAATTGGCACACATAGCGGAAAATATTTTGATACGCAAACATTTATTCGATTATTCGATTCAGGAGAAGCACCGAGATTTTATTTTATGAGTGAAGAGCGAAGCAAGCATAGGTGTATCACTGTTATGAAATGCTAGACGTTTTCTATGATATTTTTATTTTCTTGCTCTTATGCTCAGAAACAGTTTTCACGGAAAAAGAAACTGAGCCACACATCAACATGTACCCGACAGCTAAGGTATGAAGGTAAAATGTCGTTAAAATGTATAAAAATATCGAATTTCTCTTGTCTACGTATTCTGTGTTGATTACAAAAGTAGTAGTTGCTATTGATTAGTTACATCTGCTTAATTTGACATTTCTCTTGAAATTGGGTTTTAGCATGGATGTTCTACCAACTGCAAATCCATTTGGAAACAAACAGTTATATCCATGACAAAATAAATAACAAGTGCGAAATTTCTAGACTTTGTTTTGTCACGGTCATCATCAATAATGTTACCATCATTCAGTCTATTTCATCTGCTGATGATTACTACATCTATTCAACTTTTTAAACGAGTGAAATTCGGCAGACTCTTCCCCCTTCTCTCGACCAATCGTTTGGAATTTTCTGCTGCTTTCTCGACATTTGTACCTTTCTAGTCACTAAGCTCACTTTCATAATCAAGCAAAGTCTTATAACTGATTCCTCAATATCCACGCACTTCATGTTTTACACGGTGGAATCTATTTGCTTTTGGCTGTTTTTTTTTATATAACTGTATGATAAACTGTTCCTTTGCTATCTTCCATTAAACTCGCTCCACACAGGCAAATAAGTTATGCAAATTATATTAACCTGTGTACAGGATTTCCCACTAGAAGAGAGCCAAGAAGCCTGGATACAGTGGGTGAACGACGCCTTTCCTGATCTTCATGGCACCCAGTTCTGGCTTCCTGTCTGCGCAAAGGACTTTGTTTCGTTGCATTGTACCGATGAACAGTCAACACTGGACACTCCCCATCAACATGCTCCTTGGTACAACTCGGTTAAAAACGACTCAGCCTTACAGCGGGTGCTGCTCTGTCTGAAGGAAATATCAGAAGCGAAGGACGAGGTGATGTTTGTGCTGAGTCAGCTGTACTTTGGACAAAACTTCGGCGAACCTTGTTACTCAGCAGCAGCTGTCTATTTACCTCCACCCGACAGTGTCCCTCCTGCTCCACCAAGGAACTGGGAGGAAGGCGACTTTGACCTGCTCATCATTCACCGAACCTACGGTCTTGTCGTCTGTGAGGTGAAGGCGTTTGGCGATAACTCATCTAAGAGTGGCATGTCACAACAAGATGTAGACAGCAAGATACGAAGTAAACTCAAAGAGGCCATATTACAGGTGGACAGGGCAGAGGTCGTGTTGTCACACCTGGTGTCAGACATCGTCCCAGGCCTGCGCATCACAAAGACAATTGCTTTCCCGAACCTTACAGGTCATCAGGTACAACAGGCACTTGCTGAGGAACTCTGGTCCACTGAGGTAAAAATTTGCAGGGTATTTGTTTTTGTTGTTGTTGTTTTTTTTTTTTTGTTTTGTTTTGTTTTTTGTTTTTTTTTTTGACACGAAGTATTACCATCCAAGTATCAAGTGTATCCTAAATAGTGTGGGATGTCATTGAGCCTGCCAGCTGAATGTTCATGTTTTCTTTCATCCGTGTTTACTTTTTGCGTTTTCGTGGGTTCGCTCTACTTTGTTTATCGCTAGCGGACTACACTGTGGAGTTTGGTGACCTGTCTAAGGTTGAAGTGGGTTTCCTCGGAATTTATAATCGACGTTTTGAACCTATTTTATTGTTTATTAGACAAGAACTCTGACTGATGGATGAATCGTGCTGCCCTGCCACAATTGGGACTTTTTTTCGACTACTGTGGTTAACTTTTCATCCGGGACCTTGGCAAACTCTGTGAGAGGCTGTCACACAGGTCGCCTGAACACATTATGTCTCATGCTCGTCCTCTGATCCAACAGCTGACAACACAACCACTAGCCATCTCTCAAGTGCATTCACCCCTCCCCTTCCCATATTTGTTTTTTAAAGTCTTCGTCATCAGCTCCTATTCCTCTAAAGTCTAAACCATTTGCAGTTCTTTATTGTGTTTGCACAAAGAGCCTGTCTTCTACACACTCTGCCCGCAACCCCTGTTGTTGATCTTTGAATTCCATGTGTCAAGGTACGGGTGGTGCAACGCACACACTCACTGGGTGTTGGACCGAAGTCGATATAGGTATGGTCCGGGGAGGCGATTCTTCCTTATCCAGAAGGGCTACAGCTCAATCAGCCCTACAATAAAAACTTCGTCTAGGCAAAGTTAATCTACAAGGGGTCAGCACCGCGCTGCATCCAGCGTCGATGGACACTACCCTGCTCTACTATGTAATCTCAACTCAGGAGATTTACATGTCATGACTCAGGCACGTCTTCTTCCTTCACTATTCCGGGGCCAAGTAAATTTTTTACCTCGTTCCCGCAAAAAACTGCTGAACCGTATTCACCAAACACTTTCGTCTCACGGTTAACCTTTCCTCAATCACACTCTCATTCATTCTCCTATACATTCTGTCTACACGTGCAGTCTATAAGTCGCGAAAGGGGTTAAAATAATGTGAAAAACACGGAGGCATGACTGGTCCATGGCACCATGTATTCCACCATCTGGTCATCGCAGACTATACTCAGTTATACAATAGGTCTCCTTCCACAGAAATCGCTCTTCTTTCTTTCATCAAGAATGTCATATCGAACTCAAGTTTCTCCATGTAGCCAATAAATCAGAACTTCCATTTCGGAAGCATTTTTAATATCGACATTACCTAACACGAGACAGCTATCAAGCCATCCACAGAGCCTGTTATTAGTTTTAAAAAAAAGAAAAAAAAAGCATATATTCAGATAGAACTGTCTCATGGCTGTGTACTGAGTCATACATAACCATATGTTGAATATCTTTCATAAAAATGAAAACTAATCCTCTCATTTTGAATAATCCCCAGGTAAGGCCAAGTTATTCGACATCGCAGCAGAAGTGTGATAAATGTG
The DNA here is from genome assembly GCA_004794325.1 of Pomacea maculata. Classification (NCBI taxonomy): domain Eukaryota; kingdom Metazoa; phylum Mollusca; class Gastropoda; order Architaenioglossa; family Ampullariidae; genus Pomacea; species Pomacea maculata. The sequence goes on along the minus strand of SRHC01003349.1, from coordinate 298,358 downwards.
TCAGAATCATAGAGTTGAACTACATATTTAAATTGTAACCTTGACACTGTGAACCACTTACATACTTCGTTATTCTTACGGTCCTTCGACTTGAGATCTTTTGTTACATCTATCAATAGCTTTAGAATCAGTAAACTGTTGCTGAAACTCGATTAAAACAATCAACATTCCTGATGCCGCCCAACCTTAAGCAATCGTGAAAGTGTTTGATGATAGTAACCTAGGGTTGTCAAACCCCTGTATAGAACGAAGAAACGACAAGGAGAATTTTAAGTTTCCATTTACACCCTAAAAGCTTTACATGTCAACATTGTATTTTTAACACAGAACAGCATACTTCAAGTTAATGATACCCGCTGATGACAGAAACAGAAAGTAGGACTACTCACTACCACTGTCGTTGTCTCCAGTGATTTGACCAGAAACTTAAAAAGTTCATTGACTAAACCAAACAGCTGAACAGCAGATTTTTAATTTTAAACACTTTATAGCATCGTTAAATTTATTAAAACAGTCAGTTTTAGAAAAACACAGTGCGCAACACAATTTTAAAACATTATAAACTAGGGTTTTTTTTATAAAAATAAGACTGTCTTAGCTAGATTTTCTTTTCCATTAGTAATATTTTTCTCTGCACTTGTGCAACAATAATAAATGGCTAGGAGCGAAACTTAAAAGAATTTGCTTCTTTAGAACAGTTTAAAGTGTTAGAGACATGTTGTGCAGTTATCACCAGACAGGAACTGTGAAAAATGGTTGTTTCAGGGTAAAAAGAGAAAGTTCCATTTGAGTAATAGTTCAACAATACCTGGTTATTTTACAGGCTCTGTGTCGGTGTCTCGGAGCAACAGATGTTACGGTCGTCACTGACCTTTGTCTCACCTCTGATCAGCTTTCTGTCTCTGATACCCCGGGTACTGTCAGCACTGACTTTGGTAACTGGTGGCTGCGATGTGTGGTTGGGTCTGGATCTGCAACCAAAATCAGTTTTGATGATTACCAGAGACTGTTGGCCAGGTTAGTACTTACAGGTTTCAAAAACAGTTATCATATTTGATAAGACACGAGATCATACAGATAATTTACAGCTCATATCTGTCGGATCCTTTTTTTTATACGGATGTCAAAAGATTTACCGAAATTTATTCTGTATTGACAATAAACTAACACACACACGCATACACAAATACAGAAAGAACACATTCAAAACAATTAAACTGTAGTAGACTACGCAGTACCACCGCGAGATAGCTTTCATAAACACAGACCTTTTGAACGGTTAAATGACCAAGATAAACAAATCAGCAAGAAGACAGAAGGCCTGTTGTCCTAAAACGTGGCAACCAATCGGTTATTAAAGTTGCTCGTTGTAGGACAGTGAATTCTCCGGAGGAACGAATGATTTTAATGGGGAATAGACAGTGAGCATGTTACATATGGTGACAGAGGAGGAGCCCTAGGTGACCCTGGGTCATGTCACAGCCATCTGGTGATCAACTCAGACTTGAAAAAAGAGACAGTTGAGTGCACGGAGAGGAGGTAGGACATGACTACGACTTGTTGGCGAAGAACAACGTGTGCAGAGTAGTTCTAGGGCCAATTGTACAACACATTTCTACCTTCAAACTCTTTCTGAAAAATGTATTTAGATAACACAGTGCACAACAAAAGTTTACACTTTAAATTGTTTTGAACAAGATATAACTGCTTAAGCCAGATTTTCGTTCCCGTCAGCTGAATTGTCGTATGCACTTGTGCAAAGCAGTGACTTCTGGAAAAAAAAGTTTCTACATTTGCTTCTTTACAACAGCTTTATGCTTTAGAAAGATCTCGTGCAACCAGACATTGAACTCTGTAGTTTGTCAGTTATGTGGTGTGAACAGCCAGCAACTAGAGCTCGCGATAAAGTCTGGAAACATCTATTGAACAAATCAGGACTTCTGTAGTCTGAACATGTGGGTGATGTCTGATGGCAATGATGTGAATAATAGCTAATAAGCTTAACGACAAATATGAGCTACATGGTTGTTCATGGCAGTGTCATTCGCTCTGCTCAGGTAGGTAATAGATCCGCATCGGAGCACGCCATAAGTGAGGGGCGTTTACACAAATAAAAATCTCCCAAGACGCAGTTCCACCTTCTCCTGAGTTTTCTGCATGAGCCGATTGGGTGAGTAGTTAGGACTTCCTGTCGCCATTTTTTTCTAACTAGTGGCTTGCCGGCCGGTGCGCAAGTGTGCAAAGTGCGTGGGCGACTGAGGCTGAGATCTCTGTATAGACGTGTGTGTGTTGGGGGGGGGGGGGGGG
>SRHC01003349.1:232952-296045 GCA_004794325.1 Pomacea maculata | reverse complement strand
TTATGTGCTGAATCTGTATTTTGGGAGATTTTTATTTGTGTCCAGGCCTGACGAGAGGGGGGAACAGGGGGTCTGGTGTACCCGGGCCCGCGGCTGTCAAGGGGGCCCGGCCTTTTTTTTTTTCTTCTTCTCCTTTTCTTTTTCTTTTAAAGAAAGGTCTAAGGACAGAACACCCAAGCATTACACATGCAGAAGTTGAGTTTCAAGTCTGTAGAATACAATTTCGGGGTACTGGGGCCTGTCTTGAGATTTACGATTACAAGTACAAGGGGCCCGGAGAGGTCGTCTGTCCCGGGGCCCGCGCCCGGGCTGGCTCTCGGCGGCCCTGTTTGTGTCGTTATGATATGTGCTTAGCGACTCAGTCTGTATTAGGGAGTTCTCTTTGTGTGGGTGACGTTTCATGTCCGTCGTAGCAGACGACGCTGTTGGTGGAATGGAACTAGAGACGCTTGGGAGGCCAGCCTTGTGAGTCTTCATGCATGGCCGTAGTGTGAGGTGCTCATGTATATCATTTTCTACAGGCTCAACCACCGGATCACTCGATCAAGCGGAATGAAAAGCCATCACACAGCCGAAGGATTAACGGACTACCGTCAGTCAGCACACTGAGGACGGGGTGCAGTTAACCTCCTGCGTGTGACCCTGAAGTGTTAGGGGACTGTGGGTCGAGCCCCGAAACTCGAGTCGTATCAACGGACTGTGTACTTGGAAAAAGTAGGGGGCGTGACACTGTGACTCACTCACCCGTGGCAGTGAGTCTGGAAGGGGAGAATACCCTTTTGAACTGCAACGAAAGTTGTGGGCCGCGTCAGACCACGCGAGCGTCATAGGCTAGAGGGGCGGGTTTAGACGTACGTGGGTGGGCGTTTGTTTCCTTTTTTGGTGTGTGTGTATTAATAGCGGAGTTCTCCCTATTTGTTCTGTTTGGCCACTTGTACAACGGGTCTTGTTTTTTTTTTTCTTTCTTATTTTATTTGTTTTTCCTACTTTTGGGAGGGGGGTTGGTGGTCTCACTCTGCGACGCAAATAAATTTTAGTCTCGTCTCGTATTGTGACTTGTGTGCGTGTTTTATGTCCACTGAGGAGTGATTGGTCTTGTTGCTCGCGTCGGGTGCGTGGAAGTTTCTCTGTGTGTTTGGGAGTGTGCCTGTGAGAGAGCAAGTCCCGCGACGCACGGTCGCGTTACGCGACACTCATTAAAAACAAATTTCAAATGAAACCCATCAAAACCCCCCCTCAACGCAATGGAAATTATGTCAAATTGGAAATATTATTTCCTGTTAATCCGAATATTGATACATTATTTTGTGTTTGACTAGTTTGTACTATATTTGTACATTGTTACACTGCATTTACTAGATTCTGCGGTCCGGCGGTAACAGTGACTGTTCCATGCCTGTCTCCCCCACGCCTGTCACACAAAACCTTGGACCAACCTTCGTCGTCCACGAGTCTGTGTCATGCTGTTATTACATTGTTCCCGGAGCAAGTTCATCTGCTGAACACAGCGACTCCCAGGGTCTTTTTGACTGGACCTCCTGGTACAGGTAAAAGTCTGGTGCTGCAGCTGAAGGCTACAGAATGGCTGCGATGTGGACGTGACGTCTTCATGGTCAGACCCCGGAGATGGGGTCGTGCAGCGAGCTACCTGACACATTACCTGCTGCAACAGACCATAGAAACACTGATGGTACCCACATTGAAATCAGGCCAGCTTAATCTTTTAGAATGTGACTTCTATTATGGTGGTGATATCGAGAAAACTGTGACTGTCTTGTCACAATATGCGAAGGGAAGACCGCTGTACCTCATCGTAGATGCAACAGCCTCGCCTTCTCTCAGGTAATCAGTGACTAGAGAAGCAGATAATAAGAAATCAGAAACATGGAGATAATTCTATTGTTGTGAAATATCTTGTGATGAGAGATACAAAGATTATTACATGAACGAGTTAGATTATTATTCGACTGACTGGGGTGTCCTGGATTTCGATCTCCTATCATGGCAGTCTGCTTTTTCCCTACTTGGTAGCACTCGTTGTAGAGGGCCAGCTACTTTGCTGTATTTACTGTTTTAGAGTAAAGCACAAACTCTCCAGCCCCTCCTACGTAATGCAAACAGCTGGAGGCCCCAAATTTTTATGAAAATTAAATATATATATATATGTTTTTCTTTTCTTGAGGCAAAATAATTCTCGTCAGTCAACCACTTCATACAAAGACGTACACATTCATATTCACCACTAGAAAGTATTCTAAAATTTCTTTTCCTTTCCTTCTAAATTCCATGTCAGGTACGAATGGTACATCAAAAATTTGCTTGACAAGTTGTTGGCAAGAGTTTCGGATGTCCATTGTTGGGCTGTAGGTTATGAACTCAAGTTTGCACCGTCCAACTGGCAAGTGCAGCATTTAACCAGACCCATCCGATTTCCAAAGTTTGTGGAGATAGAATCTGCAGATTTTCATCCGGGTATTTTCAAGCCATACAGTCAACGTGGGCAGCACGACACTACACCTGGCCCACCTGTCCAGTGGTTCCTTCTCCCAAAACATGATCACATAAGATTTATCGACGACTGTGATACGTGCGGTGAGCTTGTGGTCAGGTTCCTACAGGGTCTCCTTGGTGGTGCTTCAGGTAAGTAAATGTTGTATTAAACGTTACTTCTGACACCATAAGTATACAAGAGAGCTATTTTAATAATTAATGACATGTTACTGATGAAACGTTAACTCATCAAACACAAGTCATTGATATGGCTTGTTATTACAAACAACTTGTCAACTTAATGTTATTTAAAGTAATTCAAGTTTATGTTAAGTAGACTACACTGGTCAGCTTTCTGTGCATTACAGAGCTGTGAAGACGGAATAGAGTTTACCAAATATTGTGAAACTGTAGCTTAACACTTTACTCTGAATGTCTAAGCCGACTTATATCTCTGTTAAAAGACACATCATTACAGTAACATATAAAATATTTTATATCATATTCCATGTTACGGCCAAAGAGGAGAGTGTCCGTCTAAACGGGAAATGACAGTGTTGCTGTACACTGACCGCCAATGTCCGATCTCTTCTTGATTTGCGGATTTGGCTGGCTAGTTTGCGAAATGGCATGGGGCGATCGGCCAAAGTCACAATAAAACTCTTGATGAACTTTTATGTCATTTAAAATTACACAACAGTTTGTTATTTCTACATCTGCAGCGACATGTTGCGCCCGTAACAGTGCAGTTGTATTGAGTGCAGCCTTGGCTGCCGGTCAGTGATTGAGAAGACGCGACGGTTGGTAGGATTTTTGTTCCGTGCCTACAGATTCCAGTGTCAGCAGTTTCTCGTGCTGAATGGAATATTCACTTCTGGAGTACAGTTGTTTGAGGACACCATGTTCTGTTCCTCGTTTGTAGAAAAAGTTCACTGAAGTTGTTTTGATTGAATAATTTCTAGTGCGTGACTGTGAGCGTATGTGTTTGGTAGGCACACACACATTGTCTCTTCTTGTAATCTTGCCATCCCCTGGCTCTCGGTACACTTTGTAGCAGAAAGTTACAGCTAGTCTCTCATATCACATCTATCGTGTTGGATGACATAACGAGTCGCCACTGTACATCATGTATGTATTAATATTGAAATTATATATATTTTTTTATACTTTTACCTACTTACATTGCTAATTTTTAAATCACGGTAAGACTGGCTATAGCTAGGATGCGGTGCTCGAAAAGTATTCTTTTTCTTCTTATTCTTTATTTTGATTATTGTTATTGCAAAATATATGGTAAACGAGCACGACTTTTGTACAGTTTTACAAGGATGTTACTGTTTGGATCGGATGGACTGACCAAGAAATCCTCTTCTCTTGTTTAAGCCTTTCTTACAAGGACAAATGTAGACCAACGATGGACAAGCACTGTCAGAGTCATTATGTAACCGTCATGGAACCCAGACCCTCTCACTAAAGCGGACAAGAGGGTGTTTTAACCAGTTTTACCTCACTGGAATGTTCTATAGGGGGTCAACCATCTATCATATTTGTTTAAAAAAACCTCACATAAAATGTAGTAGTTCAACTTTTTCGAAAATCTTCAGTATAGCACGATAAATGCAGACTTTCAGAGTTCGAATAATCCGTTATCTTCGTTACCTTAATTATCCCTGATGTTGATTGCTGGCAATGTTGTGATTGTGTAGTAGCATGACTGAGTACATTTCGCGGCGCTTGTTCATCGCAAATGCAAATCATGTATTTTGTTACCGGATATTTAACTAGTGGCCGATATTCATAGCTTTGTTTTATCACCTATCCCTCTCGGATAATCATTGTGTAGGTTTTTAAAGGGTTAACAAGGCTTCATAAATAATGCGGATCTAAGTCATCGTTATATTGATATGTGCTAAAATATACGAATAATAAAAGGAATATTATGTTTTAAAGTTTTATTTGAATACCGACAGAAAACACCAGTACGTCATTGACAACTATCACATCCACCAAAAGGGATACTACATCTACGAGCCTGCGATACAGAGACGTGCTAATAGTGAAAGGCAGATACGACCACATTAATCTGGTGGAGGCACTGGAAAATGCGAGTATTCCAGTGCAGGACATGACACATTATATCAACGAGGACATGGTCACATTCAATAGAGACGAGGTGTGGATGGTGTCCACAGATGATCTTCAAGGTCTTGAAAGAAAAGTAGTAGTCGTCGTTGGAGAGACTGAACCTGACAAATATGTTGGTGTGTTACACTGCACGTCACAACTGGTGTTCATCTCCCAAACAGGTCAGACATTGTTTTTAGGATTTGAGATAAAACTGTAAGGGTTTGAAAAGAGTGTTTGGATTGGTAGAACAACGTATACTAGCTTCACCGATCTTTTATCCATTTTATCTTTGCATAGATATTATTGTTTAAATGGTAATTGATTTCAGTACTACGTATGTGTCCAAAATGACAACTTTTCTGAGTGTTTTCATGTACTGCAGATCTACCTGAACCGTGGTCCATTGAGGAAGGAAGAAGTAAGACGGATACAGACTGGAAATATGCTGAAAGTAAGCTTTCTTTAAATGCTGGAAATATGTATCGGGTGGTGAAATAGTTGAAAAGTGATGCCGACAGTACCTACACCTCGCCCTTCTACCCACGTGGCAGCTAAATAATTTTTGCTCATAGTTAACTAAAGTCTTTTCTTTGCTAGGAACGCGGTCTGCGACTATGGCGCCACCCCGTCTGACTTCCTATTCACTATCTGTTAACTAAAATCTTCTCTTTGCTGCTATCGCCGTGCGTCGGGGGTTTCATCTTTGGATTATATTCTTTTGTCCAAAAGCTGCTACTTACCTAAACTACATCTTCCCCAGTACCGGCAAATTAAACTGCTCCTTAGTATTCTGACTCCCATCGCCAGCGAGACTTGTCCATTTACATTTCCATGTCGACGAACTTCGCTAAAGCAAATAAAAGAAAAAGACCTGAAATTGTGTGTTTATCTTTCTAAAACTTGACATCTTTACCATGTGGGTCCTTTATAATGTCATAGGATACTTTACCTCAAGTGGTCAGTGACTTCATGTTGTGGTCAAATCTAGGTTTCCCTAGCAACAAATATCAACAAATGACTTTAATGCTCAAACATTTGAATCTCAAAACGTTACAAGCTGCTTATTTATAAACATGTCTATGTCAGATGCCTTCTATGATATTCTTGAGTCTTTTGGTTGTATGTTCAGGACATTTTGTACCGGAGAAGAAGCCTGTGTCACACATAAACACTTACCAGAAAGCAAAGGTATGAGGTGACAGTGTCGTTGTCACGTATACAGGAAATAGATTTGTATAATCTTTACAAATTTTCCATCATCTTGGAAGAGAATGAATACAGAACTTCATATGGCTGTATACGATACTATTGCAGTATATAAGAAAACTATATTTAGAAATAAGTAGATTTAGTTTACGGAATATCTCCTAGTTGTTTTTTTACCGCGTAACTAATGTACCATAACGCCTAAAGTTTGTTTAGATAATGCATGTCCTACCAACATAACCCTTAACATACCAAAGGCAGGGGCGGGTTGGGGGGAAGGTCATCGGATGACTCTAGAGTGTGATTGTTACTGATTCTGCAAAAAATATGACGACTAGTTTACACTTGACTTTTTTATGTTCCCCGAATCATATTAAGATAAATATTACATAATTAAATCTATAAAACTTTTTTTTTAAAAAAACGTAAAAAAATAAAAGCACGTTTGAGGTCCTCGCAGACTCCCGTTCGGTATACTATATTACAAAGATTGTTTTAATTCTTTTTTTAACAGGATGCGTACATGATAAATTTAAAAGGGGGGGGGGGCTCCAACAGAGCTCACGGGATGTACTGGCTCGGATGCTGGATGAGTGTGATATCACTGACTCAGAAGATATATTGAGAGAAGTGTCTCGGAGGACGATCTTGATGTGAATTTTGATGAAATTGACATTGCCTGCGACATTTCTGATAGTGATTTCGATAAAGAAGAAGAATTTATTTCAAAATCAGGAACAAAATGGACAAGTTCGGTGCCCCCGGCGACTCATCGTTGCCAATATAACATATTACACGAAGATGGTGACTGAGAATTTTCATTAACATGCTTGATATTGGTGCTCTATATCTTTTCGTAATTTGGATATCGAAAAAAAAAATTGGAACCGCCGTCAAACAAATCGCAGATTTTTCTTGTTAGAGTCACAGGGAACTGATAAAGCCTAACATTTTTCGGAAAGCAAGCAATCCAGGTGGTCTCAATCTTTCAGGTGTCAGAGCTATTGAAGCTGCGAGAGTATTTGCTGCGAGCTGCAGCTCAAAGCTCACCACCAACGTCAGGACATCAGAACCGCACGATGTTCATGTTGCCCAAGAAACAATGAGAGCAATGTCCATACAGTATGCTGTGAATGCAAACGTTTTGTCTGAGACACACAGGAAGACCACAACAACTGTTTTATGTGCTAAGGACTGTAGTGATGGCAACACATGAATATGTACTATTTATGTTGGAGAAATGATATAACAGGTTTTATATGTATATTGGACTGTATGTAACTGGTTGCAAATATTTTGTACACAGAGTACATGGGTTTTAGTAGCTAATCATTCTTAAAATAAACAAAATATTTGATACAAACAAAGTTGCAATACTGACATATAGTTTCAGAAACCAATAAACATAACTTGAGTAATCTACCGCAACAAACAGCTGAGAAACATAATAAAAAAACAGGGGTCCTACGAAGACCCTAGCTTGGAAAACACGTTCTCGAGCTAGGCTTGGTATATTAAAGGTTAAAGTTAATTATTAAAACAACTGTTATCGTAGACAACATAAAAATGCCTTATAAGGACAAATTACATACAAATACATTTTGGTAATTTTCTACTTTTCAAATTCATGTGCAGGAATTCCAATTTGAAGAGAATCGAGATTTATGGATACAGTGGGTTAAGGAGTCTTTTCCTGATCTTCTCCACCACACCCAGTTCTGGCGTCCTGCGCGTGCAAATCTCGTTAACAACATTCAGGACTTTGCTTTGACCTATTGGACAAATTGGAGAGAGGAACATTATAAATCCCGTACTTCCCAGAAATTTCTTCCTCCGGACAATGACGAGGCCTTAGAGCGGGTGTTGCTCTGTCTGAAGGAAATATCAGAGAGAAAGGACGAGGTGATGTTTGTACTCAGTCAGCTGTACTTTGGACAAAACTCCGGCGAACCTTGTTATTCAGCAGCAGCTGACTATTTACCTCCATCCCACAGTGTCCCTCCTGCTCCACCAAGGAACTGGCAAGAAGGCGACTTTGACCTGCTCATCATTCACCGTCGTTACGGTCTTGTCGTCTGCGAGGTGAAGGCATTTGGCGATAACTCATCTAAGAGTGGCATGTCACAACAAGATGTAGACAGCAAGATACGAAGTAAACTCAAAGAGGCCATATTACAGGTGGACAGGGCGGAGGCCGTGTTGTCACACCTGGTGTCAGACATCGTCCCAGGTCTACACATCACAAAGACAATTGCTTTCCGGAACCTTTCAGCTCATCAGGTACAACAGGCACTTGCTGAGGATCCGATACTGATTGAGGTAACATTGCAACGCTCAGGCTCTATAAAAATTTTAAATGATCTTACAATTAACTTAAAAGAGTTTACTAATGGTTTCTTACTTTACATCGTGGGAGGGGGCGGTCAGTACATGTGACATCTTTAACGTTCCTAAATGTGCGCGGTCATGAAATTCCACACTGGCATTCATCCATACCCCCGGACACTGTTGCACTAAATCTCAAATTTCAGCTTTTTTAGTAGTATCATTCGAATGTAATTCACCTGTAAAACGATAAAATTACGTTTTTCTGTGAATCGAATTGACATATCTTGCAAAAATCTGAATCCAAATTTTATCTTTACTCTATCTGTGTAATGTTTGCCTGCTTGCATAAATTAATTAATGAAATAACCCTTTGCAGAATTATGCAGATAATTGCTATGTACATGTATTGATTTTTTTACTGATGTCGAGTCACCTTGGTAAATCACTCGATAAGTGGAGACACAAAGTTACAAATCCTTTTCGTGTTTCTGTGATAACTGGGTACGTGAATGGAATATTGAGAAAATGCAACGGTCATAGTCCATCCATACATTTATATCCATCAAAGAACTATTTTTTAGCCGATATACAATTTCACAACAAAAGTATACACATTGTCAGTGAATAATAGCAAACTTGTGATGATGATAATGACGACGACGACGACGACGATGATGATGATGATGATGATGATGATGATGATGATGATGATGATGATGATGACAGAATTGAATGTGGTTAGAGAAACAGCGGCATTTGACTGACGCTGTGCCACCAGGGTACAAGCTAGTCCATTAGAGCAGTGTACCCAGTAGTTTGTCACTTAGACAAGCGGCCATAGGGGTCCGTGGTTTATGTAATGAGCGCTAATAGTAATATGAAGAATATGGATGGTAACAACTGTAGAATAATGAGCATTATGAAAGCTTAAGTTAGCATTAGAAAAGAATACAATTTACTGTTTTTATTTACAATGACAATCACCACCTTTACCGATCCAGTAAAAAAGGATATTGTTTTTATTGACTACAGTCGAGGTCATGAGCACCTTCAATATGTTTATTCCTGTGTACTCACTAACTTACATGAACAAAGCGTTAAGATACATATTAACAATATTTGTGAAAAACAGGTTACATTCCTACTTTTACAACAGACTGTACATTACATGTCCGTTATCAAGCGTGGATGTTTTGGAAAAATTCTGAAAGAGAATGTTGCAAGGGCTTTACTCTTTTAATTGTCAACTGTCACCGTTAATAACAGTTTGTATTCATGCGATGCTTATGCAGCATGTGGTTGTCTTACAGGATCTGTGTCGGTGTCTGGAAGCAGCAGACCTCGTCAGTGTCGTTGGTCTTTGTCTCTGCTATGAGCAGTTGTATCTGTCCGGTGCACTAAAGGATATCACTACAGAACTGTGGGAATGGTGGTTGCGATGTGTGGTTAGGTCTGGATCTGAAACAGAAATGACTGTTGAGGTGTACGAGACGCTGGTGGCCAGGTAATTGTCAAAAGTATCTTGTCTTTCATACAGTCGACACATTTTAGAATTCATAAGAGTATCTTGAATTAATGATTGTCGTATATTTGATAATACAAGCGGACACGCGCGCTGCAATAACAATTATTAAAATTATTTTTTTTATTAATTATTAATTCTTTTTTCAAGTAAAATCAACACACGTATACCTATAATGAATTTTAAGCATTCGGTGATACTCTTAGACTACCTAGCTACAAGCAAACAATGCTCACCATTTAGGCCTGTGTTGAGCAGTGATGACCAGGTGCTGCATGAAATGACCATTCTCGCACGTTTGCTAGTCCTTTTATTCTTCTGTTCACCTCTACGTCCCCCGGCTTCCATGGTACCTTAAAGAACAACCTGAATGGTTTTTTTTGTTTGTTTTTTTTTTTTTGCAGGTATCGGTAGATATAAATTATATAAACCTTACCTGTAAATTTTAGCTTCCAAAACCCATCTGTTAATTATTCACTACCAAAGAACGCGATTCGTCCCTGCGATCATTTAGCGCTGATAACAGTGTACTACGTCACGCTAACAGTGTGTTACGTCACGTTGGTGCATCATTGACAAAGTTGCCATCAGACAACACCAATCAGAGAGAGAGAGAGAATAATCCCAACTGTCGCTCATTCTCTCTCTCTCTGATTGATGTTGACTGCAGGCAATGTTGTGAATGGAGTACAAACGTGACGTAGTACACTGTTATCAACACTCGTTGATCGCAGGTACGAATCGCAGCGGATAATTAATTAACGGATGGGTTTTGGAGGCTGAAATTTACAGGTTAGGTTTATATCGCCTACATCTACTGATATCTGAAATAACGCAAACCGCTAAGGTTGATCGTTAGGCGATAGTTATGTAGTGTTGTGTCGTGTAACATGGCCAAACCAGGTCATTCTTCGCCGTTTTACAACGATGAGAATGGAGCTGACCACTTCCCTGCAAATTAAGAAGCTCTCGTTTAGTGTCTTCTCCATTGTGATAGAATCTTTTGTCCGTTGCTGTTTCTCAAAGTCAGAACATCTGATTTTTCCCAATCATATAATGTACCACAGGTATCGTTCTTATAAGATAAAATCAGTGCTAGTTCATTATCACGTAGCTTTAACTTTTTTTATGTCTGTTTTGATATGACCATCTCACACGTACACTATTATGTTAAATGTTGTAGGTTCTGCGGTCCCGCGGTAACGGTGACCATTCCATGCATATCGCCTCCACGCCTGTGCCTTAAAATCTTGAATCAACCTTCTCCCTTCAGGACACAGTGTTCTTATGCTCTTATTACATTTTTTCCGGAGCAAGTTCACCTGCTGAACATGACATCTCCAAGGGTCTTTTTGATTGGACCGCCTGGTACAGGTAAAAGCGTAGTGTTGCAGCTAAAGGCTACAGAATGGCTGAGATGTGGAAGCGATGTCTTCTTGGTCTGCACCTCGGACAGGTGTGCAGCGTGCTACAGGTTGTACTACCTGCTGCAGCAGACTATAGAGACACAACTGGCGCCCACTGGGACACCTGGACAGCTTCACCTTCTGGAGTACAGGTTTAGAACAGACAGTGATGTCGAGAATGCTGTGGATGACTTATCGCAAGCGGCGACTGGAGGAGTGCTGCACGTCATCGCCGATCAAATGGACTCTTCAGTCAGGTAATGAGTGCAATGAGAAACGGCTGATAAAAAAGTAAAGTTATTGCATCACTACCACAGAATGTTCACAAGTTAAAAATTTATAAAGGCAATGAAAGCAGCCATTGTTTACAGTAGAACAAAGATAATTGTTAAGTTTGCAGCGGAAGGTAACTTTATTTCATAGAGCATTTTTAAACTTCATTTATTATAATTTAGAGGCCAAAATCTTAATAATTAGTCGCAAACTTTAAAAATGCATCTACAATCACATACCAAAATGCATACAAAGTATTATAAAATATTGAGAAAAATCTTTTTTTTCTCTTTTAAAATGTTTTTTTACAGTTACCACGTAGAACTGTTCTGCTACAAGTTACTGACACAAGTTCCACATCTCCATTTCTGGGCGGCAAGCAATTATCCCGACTCTGTACCGCCGGGCTGGAAAGTTCCATATTTATTCAGACCCATCCACTTTTTGGAGACTGTCGCACGCCATAATTCAAGGACTTACAGCCTTCGTGGGGAATATGAGAGTCCACGTGGCCCACCAGTCCTGCGATTCCCTCTCCCAAGACACAAAGGCAGTCACAGGAGCACGCGACGTATCAACCGTTGTGTTACGTGCGGTGAGCACGTGGCAAAGATCCTAATGGACGTTCTTGCTGGTGTTCCAGGTATGGATACAGTTCGTGCAATAGTATTTCCAGCCTTCGTATTAGTAAAATGAAAAAAGTACTAATTTAAACTTGTTCCTCAAAGTAGTTTCTCTGCAAATAAAAATGTATGATATATACTAACTTAAAAAGAAGAGCCGTAAACAAATGCTTTCATTGTCATAAATGCAGTATAACCCTACTTGTATACTTCTTGTTCTTAATCACCCCAAGTAGAACATAGGGCCGACTTGTATACAACTTGTCGCTAATATAAAACGTGGTGATAGGTAGACTGAGTAATGGGTAGAGACTTTCGTGTGCAAAATGCTATTTATACACGTACACCTAGATAGCACAAAACAATTCTTTTGCCCTTGTGACTTATTACATGGCATAAATAAAAAAATTAATTTGATAAGAGGGGGAAGGAATGAGTGTTTTGCGTTAAACTCGCCACTTAGACAACATCAAGGCAAGAGATGGACATGTAAACATGTGTTAAATAAAGAGCCAAAAGAATGTCGTACCTGATACAAGAGCTGAACCTTTCCTTCTGTTAGTGACAAGCACCACTGCGCCACATAAAAGTGTGAGGAGCTAAGGCACATGTTGGCAGTTAACATGACAGAGTCGAATGTCAAATGGTTATCAAAACTGTATGAGTGATGTTGGTCTGTGTCATGGCTAATATTACTGGTTTGTTTGTTTGTTTGTTTGTTTGTTTGTTTGTTTGTTTGTTTGTTTGTTTGTTTGTTTCCGGCATTTAATACAAGAAACTGAATATTTGCAGGAAATATTACCACGACATCTACTGCTATCGCTCCCACCAGAAGCGACACAACATCTGTGCGCCTGCAGTACAGAGACGTGCTAGTACTGCCCAGTATTCATGTCACGTACTTCATGGACCTGGAGACAGGACTGAGAAAGGCGGCTATCCCTGTCCGGTACATGAGCAGGGATAACCTCGATGACATCGTCACAGCGCGTGAAGACGAGGTGGTAGTTGCAGATGAAGATGATGCTCGTGGTCTTGAAAGAAAAGTAGTTGTCGCTATCGTTGATGAGCATGAAGATGCAGAACTTCTTGCCATATCCCGGTGCAGGTCGCAGCTGGTGTATATCACCTACAGAGGTTTGCCTTTTTTGAGGAGTGAAATGTTTTGAAGAAAAGATGTTTCAAACAATAAAAGGAGATATCACCATTTTATGATTGTTGAGAAACTGCTATTTATACATATTTTTTAAAATGTAAATAGCCGTTCTGTTATGCATCCTGAACCAAGATATTATTTCATTTGTATAATGATAATCAATACTTAAACTACGAACAAACCTGAGCTACATAAGAGTCTTAAATATATTAAATAGCTTGAAGCATTTGTTTTCTACCAAGTAACAAACAAACTAACAAAACCCGTTCAGAGGAGAATGTAGAAGGAAATACTGTGAATTAGCCTCTGTTGTAAATACGATATTTTTTAGGGGTTTTTTTCTTATGATTCTGGGATATTGCATATCTATGTAGACCATGTTTTTTTCTGATGAAAAAGGACGAAGATAAATAAGTTTTTAGTCATTCTTAATACGTACACGACGTAGAAGACAACAATGAAAGCAAAGTTGACCAAAGTTTCCTCATCACATAAACGTATAGTGTAGAATAAATTATAGAATGTATTCTACTTCTTGCAAACAACGAAAAATTGTTTGTCAAGATGAAAAACTAAAAAATAAAATGAAAAATAGTGAGAAAGCAATAAGACAATAAGAAACAAATCTCGCAACTAATTTACGAAATGTTACCTTCCCTTATACTAACAAAGCTGCCACAACCAATCCTATAAATTTTATGAATTATGCCAACACATATTTTACTTGCTGCAGAATACTACGGGGACTGTGACTTGGCTTCTGAGGATGAAATCGAACAGGATCAAAAGGAACAGATGGGAACTGATGAAGCTGTGACTAAAAGCCATATCAAAAAATCAGAAGATATTGAAATTCTAACGTCCTCCACCTTGGACACTGATCCTCAGTGTTCTTCTGTTCCGCATCCAACCATTCCTGATGTCAGTGAAGCATCTCTACCACCAAAAATGAAGCCTGACCGGACTCCTGATGAGTGCAGATCAGGAGAGGTTACTGAGAAGAGCGATGACATCACCCCGTCACCAGGTTGGTTGGCTGGTTGTAGGTTTATAAGGCTGTGTCAACATCAGAGCCTCAAAAATGGTACATTCATAACAAAAATATGTTTTAAACATAAAACAATCAGGTACATTCATTTGTAAATCCCCTCCCCACCAAACAAAAATACAGACATCCAAGTGACAGAGCTCATTTTAATACTAAAAGTCACTGTCCTAACACGCGGCTTTGCAAATTCCTGAGATCGTGGCCGCAGGAACTTCTAAGTATGTTTTCTGTTTTTTTACATCATTATTCAATATTATAAAATGTACATATCCTTTTCCAAATCATGCAGGCCAATTCAAAACGGTAAATAGAGTGCTAGTGAATGGGCGTGAACAGGCCAGTTAGTTTAAGATTTGGTTCGTTGGGTTATTACTGATTTGAAAGCAATAGGATAACGTGTCTTAAAAAATGTCGAGACATTAGATAATTAAAAGTTATTTTCGAGGTAGCTGGCACATTTTGTGATGCATTGATTTACCTGAAAATAAGGTCCTTACACGCGTGCACTTGTTTAGTAGATTTAATCAAACTCTAACACATTGCTGTCTAGGTATCTCCACTGCTGCCGGACAAAATGCTGAAAAGAAATCTGATCAAAATTCAGATGAAGTTTGTGGTGTGGAATCTGACACGAATGTCGAGGAGACGCAGGAGAAAGAGAGAAGAAAATGGGAAGCATCAGCTCCATGCAGTAAGAAAGGGGCAGAGGATACAGAAATACAAAAGAACACAAACTCTAAGTGTTATTCATTTCCTTTCAAGATCAACCTTGATCTCAGAGAAGCAGCAGGTGTGACACCTCCACAGCACATCATGGAGTCCGGCTGTCCTCGCGACGACAGAACAGAAGAGGTTTCCGACACAAGCGATGACACTTTCTCCAGCCCGATCTTCAGCGATCACTGGCAAGTTCGGGGCTGCTTCTCTGCTGCAGGAGGCAGACTACAGAAACAAGGATCTGATGTTGTTCTTCAGGTGCCAGCAGGTGCTATAGAGGTCAACACAAAGGTCACAGTTCATGCCGCCGTTTGTGCTAATGACGTGTACATCAAACACAAACTACAGCTGCCCTCCACGGAAACCATCGTCAGCCCACTGGCCGAGTTCAAGGCAGGTCATGACTTCTGCTTCCAAAACCATATTCAGATCACCTTGCCGACCTGCCTGTCTTCAGACTATGACGTCAACCTTTTGCATGTTTACCGCATGACACACGGAGGACAAGAAGAAGAAATAAATATTAGCAAAATACAAAGACTGCAAGACATGACAGAGGCACCTGACAAAGAGGCATTAGAAGCCTATTTTTATGTAAATGATGAAAGACAGGTAGAAGTGATGACGTCACATTTCAGTGGCTACGTGTGCACATATTGTGGTCTATGTCAGAACATCGGCCTGCAGGTGTATGCGTCTCCCACGTATGACAATGAGTCTGTGCAAGTGTCCGTCATAGCACAGCTCTGGGACAAGATACATATTTCAGACTTTCGACAGGTGAGGCAGAAAACAGTTTCTATAATTTACAGCATCTAATCCAACAGTAAACAAGTATAAATATACATTTAAAGGTTCTTTTAAATAGATGGAAGCATGTGTTAAAGGCTATATAAGCAAAGTTAGATAGGAAGACAGACACGGGACGACAAGCGATACAACAGAAATTGAAAGTGCAGGAGATATATAAAAACACATTTTATTTGAAAATTGAAAATTGGTAAAAATCGTTTTTAGGCCTACTGATGTTTCAAATTATGAAAAAAAAATGAATTTCCTGATTCTGTGTACTTTCAAACAAAATATTTATCTCCAGAAGGCTTACAAGAATTAAATCTGGCTTAGGTTTGTTGGCTTTGCACAAATACGTATTCTATCGTTTTCGTAGAAGTATAAGTGTAAGAAAAAACACTATTAATGGGATGTTACAAAGACAGTTTCTACCATGTACAGTGGAAGCCGGATGACAATTGTTACAAAGAGGTCTTAAGTACAACATTTCAACTCAAAACGATGTTGATACCAGCTGAACTGCAAGTGGACCTTATTATCGACAATGAACAGACGACTACTTGGCAATTTAACCAGAAACTCGCAGCAACAAACGTATGACTTGTTACAATTTTTCTTACATTGTATATTTGTCTTAGCACTGTTTAATCAATGTGCTTTGTATTCTCTTGTTATGGCCACATAGAACATTCTTTTGTCAGATAATCCAGTTAAAAACACTAAAACGTTAGCTAATTGCTTTTAGTGTGTTGTATACATTCTGATATATATATACACTGGATTGAGAAAATAATCTTTAGTTCTTTTATGCAGCTGCTGATTTGCGGCTAGGTACTACAGCAGTTTTGTTTATAAAGCAATCGTGAAAAATAAGTTAAAGCCACGAAATGTGCTAAAAAGGTTCGTGTTTTGTTTAACAACTACATCTCCTCATTTCAAGCTTCCACACGTTGTCCCAACATCGAAACTTGTATTAATCATTAAATATGAGGAGACGTTGCAAGATGAACGATGTTTTGTATAAATTTCTTGGAGTATCAAGTACGTGTTTTCATGTATCACATTTGCATACCAATCCAAGTGCTCAGTACATAAAAGTACATTTTTGAACAAGTATTTAAACGATACTTTTTTAGGTATCACGAATCTATATAGAAAACAGTCAATCTTTGTTACCAGAGTAAAAGTGGATTTGAAAATGGTTGAAAGAGGGGTTTTGGTTTTTCAAGTTTAGTGAGTAGGATTCGGTTTAGAGAAGAATTCAGGGCTAAGTGCTTATGAACATAGCAATCATAGCTTTATTCCTCATTAACTGCGAACAGTTTTTTTTTTGGTACGATGTTTATAACTAACTGTTTAAGTGCTAGATAAAGCAAACTTTACTTAAGATTATGCAGATTTGACAGCACAATTACCTGATGTACTACAAACCTTTCATAGATCACTGGAATTGGTTTTATTTCTTAAATCCTGTAGCAAATGGCAGCTCAAATTATTTCTTTTCCAGACATTCTGTCTCAACTGGGGCAAAGTAACATGTGACAATGCCAAAGAACACCAGGCAGTGAAATACACAGACCTGGGTCCTTTCAGTCCTGGCTGGATGCTGAAATGTAAATCAAATGAAAATAAAGGGATGCCTTCAACTCTAGTCGCATGCATTCGTGTTTCACACTTTAAAACGCAGGAGAGTATAGAACCATTGTGGAACAGTGCACCATATCAAGTGGATCTCCAGGTAATAACTTTTTTTTCTTCCACTAAGTGGATAGCTGTGTTAGTGAGAAAGAAAGAATAGGCGGTGTAGTGTGTGTGTGTGAGAGAGAGAACTGGATATATCGATCTATTTATCTATGATTCCTTAAATGTTTTTAAAAATCACACAAAGTTGCTTTAAACATTTTTAAATTTGTTAGTTTTAATGTTGATCCTCTTAATGCTGTCTGCTACAGTTTTCCCCTCAATAAGTTGACTAAAAAATCGCTAATCGTTGTGCACAATAAGAATGCGAGTTTTTGCAGCAATTATATTTTAAATTACATTTTTCAAATATATCAAAACATTTCATGTTTCAGCAGCGCAATGGAAAGGAAAACTGTATTTCTAATGGTACCAATTGCAGTTTTCCTGCCGTCAGCATTAACAATGTCCACGGTGATGTAACATTTACTCATCAGCTTATCACACAAAAGACAGGAAATGTTCTTCAAATAACAGAGAATATCCAATCAACAGGGCAATCAATGTTAAAAGAATATTAAAAGAGTCTCTTAAAAGATACAGTGTTACAATCAACTGTATAATAGCATGCCCGTATCATTAGTGTAAAGGAGGCCTTGAGATGTACAGTGTGAAGACAACCACAAGCGTGAATGATCTGCCCTTGAATTCTGGCTATTGACAACAGTTTGATGAAGTTATTTTTGTGTAATTAAGTAAAAATAAGACATTTCTTGTTTTATTATTTCCATCACATACCTGTTATAACTAATGTGATAACTGACTGTGTCGCAAAAGTTTCATCATTAAAAAGCTTGTTATCGTTCTCATCACAAACATAAGAAGCAGAAGCAAATCATCAGCTTGGTCTTGGCTCTTTACTGAAGGGACTACAGGAAACCTGACAGTACCAATGTGCTGTTTCTTGCACTGATTTACCCCTAGACAAATAATGCCCACCACCCGTCCTTTAACTCGACTCGTCACCTTGCTTTTGAGTATTTCTATTTGTTCGATTTATGGATATTTTTCATACAAATTATATATCGATGTCTTCGTTGTGTAGAGACCACCACACATAGATATATTTGAGACAACTTTTTAAAACCATTTATATTAAGCTTTATTTGACTAGCCTGTGAATAAATCATTCAAGACTTTGAATCATTGTAAAGAACATGAATTATCTGAAAAGATATCACAATGTCATAAACACTTTTATGGAATACTATGACCTGTTATGTCAAACAGATAATTATTACTATATTTTTGAAACTTGTGTGAAATAGTATTTTAAGAGTCACGAATTGATTGATGCTCGGATCATCAGTATAGCCAGTATAGTTAGTGTTAGTTTATATTTGACCATGCGTGCGTTCGTTTAAGTTTAAAACACTCCACAGATAGAACTGACATGCGCTAGCTTGTGATAATATAAATTTGGAATTAATTTTTTTTCCAAATTTTTACGCAGCTGTGTTAGGTAATTCCTCAATTTATATGTATGAATTGGTATTTAGAGTACACATAGGCAGCAGCAGCCTCATTTATTTCAGACAAACAGTGAAATTATTAAACATTTCATAAATATGATGGTAAAATATAATGATCATATTTGACAAATTGCAAAGATTTTGGAACATGAGATCTGAGCTTGATGATTTACTTAACGTCCGTGTGTCTCAGTCCTCTTATGTTACAGTATCTTATGAGAGCATAGAATAAAGACTGTACTTTTTTGTTCTTCCTCTGTTAAGACGATAGATAAAGGATTTTACAGGTTTTTTAAACTTCAAGTAGGTCTCGCCATCAGATAGCGGTAATAAGCATTTCCAGCTGGAATAACAGACAGAAAAGTCTCAAATAAAATGCTAATCTTACTTGCTAATTTATAAAATACTGGATCTGCTTATTACCCATATTTTCACTTACAGTTAGCTCCATTACAATGGCTCCATTTATAGTCACAAACTAAAAGTTTGGCTGTAAGAACGCTTGGCATCCTAAGCTATTCATCTAAGTAACAAGGTCAATGGCTTCACAACCTTTTCAGTGTTCTATTATACGTGTCCAGTGTTCGCATATGTATGCATTTTTTCCATTGAATAAAACATGTTTCTGGTTCTGCAATTACCTCTTTCTCAGTTTCTATATTTATTATCAAAATAAACAATATTGTTATTGTCATTTGTAATTCGACTGTGCGACTAGTTACCGGCAGTCTCGATTTGTGGTTTCGCCCATTAGCGACTTGTTTCCTTAATGCATAGGAAACTGTTTTAGACAGGCTGTTCTAACCGTGATGTAAATATTGTGGTGAAAATCATGAACCTTATTAGAACAAGAGTAGTCAGCTACCTCCAGTTTAAATTGCTGAAGGATGTTGAGTACAATCACAAACAAGTTGCCTACCACACAAATATGCAGTGGATATGTTGGAAAGAATTGTCATGCAAGTTTGAGAGTTCCGAGAAGAAACTGCTCTGTTTTTAAAAATAAAAGAAAAGACAAACGCTTTCAACGAAGTTTGTGATCGTGAATGGGGTACAGATATTGTCTTCCTTATGGACCACTTAAACAGTGGGGCTCTGCAACATTCTTGTTCGTGAATAGTGTTACTTTACACTTTTAGTAGGTTATATAACACTTATGTTCCACAGTTAGCTCGTTCCCTGCCGGCTAATAACAAGTTCAACCACACACCGCGTCGCGAATCGCACACATCACCTACAGAGGGAGGCTTACTCCAACGCACACTTCCGAAGAACACAGTGGCACTTATTTCACTCAAACACTGGCACAGGTAGTCCTACACTCAGCCACTGAACACAGTTAATCCTTGGCTGAAGAAATTCGCTCGGGCAGACGAAGAAAAACACTCATCGTTGTACACCGTCCTGGAAAGTGAAGGGATCTTCCCAGCCAAGGTTCCCAGTCACACCAACTCCAACATCCTCGCGATGGCAAACGCCCAGAGGAAAGAGAATACAGTCAAATCTCCCTACTATGCCACCCCGCTACTATGCCACTCTCGGTATTATGCCACTTTTGCTCGGTCCCGACTATAAATTCAATGTAAAAAAAAATTTACTATGCCACCCCTACTCTCGCTACTATGCCACTTTTTTGTGACTGTTAAAAGACACAAGTTGTGAAATTCCGCGCAGTGCTCGATTACTATACTGTATGGTAGTGTGGGACATCGCAGTTAGGTGGGATGGAACATAGCACGCACACAGGGAGGGTGGAGGCTGGCAATGTGGGGGGGGGGGAAGGGTGGTCGCTGGCCGGGTGACAGCCACGTGACAGAGGGAAGGTGTGAGGGGGTCGACTAGCGACAGGATGCAGGTGCGCGGATGTGGTTGGGAGGGGTGGAGGATGAAGAAGTGAGGGGGAGAATGAGAGGAGACAGCTAGCGAAGCCGACAATTCTTGAGAGCTTTGGACCAGACCTGGGCAAAGGCTTCCTGTGTCTGACCGGCCCGCCCGCCAGTATATATACTATACATACAGTATTGGGTAAAACTGAGTTAACTATATTAGTCCGGCCCTCTAAAACCATCCCAATTTCTCATGCGGCCCCTTGGGAAAATTAATTGCCCACCCCTGCTTTGGACTGACGGGTAACTTGAACAAATAAAGCCGTTTTTACGAACCCTCTCTACTATGCCACTCTCTCTACTATGCCACTTTTGCTCGGTCCCGGTAGGTGGCATAGTAGGGAGATTTGACTGTATACTCGGGCTCCCAACGGATCTGGATATTGCTCAGTCGTTCGTTCCACAGCAGTTCCTGTAAACTTATTTCTTACTTAATTTCTTTATTACTATTTAAAATTATGTATTAAACTTCTAGTCACATTACAAACAACTTCATTACCTGGAGAGTTTACACGCTAGATGTAAAGTGTATTAATCATTTTACATTTTACATGCTAACCATGCAGTCAACGTATCCAAAGGAGGCAAACATCAGTGAGAGAGTCGTCAGAAGAGTTTAGTGTGATGGTTAAGGTAGTCTCCAAAGCAAAACGCATTTTTAATTAATGGGCTGAAGCTGGTAGGTATCCCTACACCTATGGCCTGAGTAGAATACGACTCATCTTCGTCTGTACTTTATCTGAATGTTCATCTCGAGTGAGGTTTGGGAAACTTCCACTGATTGGATTACACCTGTTAATAAACTCAATACAGTCAAATCTCGCTAGTATGCCACTCTCGGTATTATGCCACTTTTGCTCGGTCCCGACTATAAATTCAATGTAAAAAAATTTACTATGCCTCCCCCTATTCTCGCTACTATGCCACTTTTCTGTGATTGTGAAAATGCACAAGTTGTGAAATTACGCGCAGTGCTCGATTATTATACTGTACGGTAGTGTGGGACATGGCAGTTAGGTGGACGGAACCTAGCACGCACACAGGGAGGGTGGAGGCTGGCGATGGGTGATGGTCGCTGGCCGGGTGACAGGGGGACAGCGGGAGGGGTTCGACTAGCGACAGGATGCAGGTGCGCGGATGTGGTTAGGAGGGGTGGAGGATGAAGAGGTGAGGGGGAGAATGAGAGGAGACAGCTAGCGCCAGCAGACTATTCTTGAGAGCTTTGGACTGACGGGTGACTTGAGCAAATAAAGCCATTTTTACGAACCCTCGGTATTATGCCATTCTCGCTACTATGCCACTTTTGCCCGGTCCCGATAGGTGGCATAGTAGCGAGCTTTGACTGTATACAGTATCTAGAATTCTAGATATATGACTTGACTGAGGTTCGGAAAACCCCGAAAGTGTTGATCTCATCTATAAATAACTTCGGGAAATCAGAGTTGAGTAGTTCGCTCCCAGCACTCGTGTCGAGCTTGACAGGGAGCCTGCGAGTAGGTAAGCAGTTGTTTTATCGTTACTTCAGTTTGCCGACACTGTCTGGTAGGATTTTTAAAACTCCATAATATAGTGTCTCGTTGTTGTACCGCACATTCTTGGTTATTAACATGTTTATTAACACTCAGTGACAATAGGCTCGGCAGTTTGAAAGATTTGATCCGCAGCCAAGATGGCGCTGGTGACCTAGATTTATATCTTAGAATTTTTAGTTTTACCATTCTTGTTTAGGAGATGATCATGGCTCACTTAAATAATTGAGCAAGAAACGTGCTCAGTTCTTACTGTATACATAATTTTTGTTTTGTTTTGATGTAGTCCCTGTTGTGATTACAATTATCAATTGATGAGACATCCGGGGTACTTCCGGGGTCTTACTATGATGTTTGCAGGGTGGCGAGTCAGCCATATTGTTTATGTTCAATCAATACAGTTATCAGTTTTAGGTGGGTGTATATAATTGCCGGTTTGTATCATGCATGTCTCAGCTCGTTTTACACCTTCAGCTGGTTGCGATGTTTTCATTGCCTGTTAGGCACGTGTAACATGCCATGAAATGTTTCAGTGTTGATTATATATGCACTCATATTACTCAACAAGTAAGTCGCTTTTCGCACATATTACACCATTAGCGAGCAAACACACATACACACCCTTGTGGTTTAAGGTTCTCTAGCGTGTGGATAACAGCTTATTTGTGTTTATTACATTGGAAAAGAAATCATCTTAAATTCTAGGTTCTGTACATTACTCGAACTCGGAGTACAATGTCCTGTGTTTAAGTCTGTGCACAACGGCAACAACCAATTAAAATGTAACATTTCGTGTAGGTGGGAAGCTAAGAGTCTGTGTTCGCACTTTCTGTTCGAGAAGATCAAATAACTGGTTGTCGTATATTATGGCTATGGGAATGCTTCACCGGGTTGCAGTCATTGCTATCTGTGAAGTAAGACCAGTCCATTTACATAAAATTTACTTTTTTAACATTGTCTCTGATCAGTGGTTTGTCTGACCACTAGGTGCCTAACACAATGCCTTTAAAAATACCAAGCATATCAACATCCTGCTTTGCAAGCATAGTCAAAAGCTTGCTGGTAGCTCAGGCCTACCCATTCACACTCACATAATTAGTGACAGTCTGAGTGCCTTCAGGCCCTTTATTAGGAAAATAAATGATGTTAGCGATCATTCACAAGATTCGTCAACAAATTCGTTGGACGCTCAGTTCGACCTCTGAACAAAATAATACAGTTAATGTGCTATTTACCTAGGAAAGCGCAAACAGCCACATGTGCTATAAATATTATCAAACCGATTAAAATAGAACAACGACTGTTTATCTAAAGATATATTAAGGCTATGACTGGCATATGAAACCTGAATATTAAATATGTAGGTGGAAGAATTATCACTGTAGAAATATTTACATTATGAACTAAATTATTTATTATACTATATAACTATGACCAAAAGGTGCTTTATATCACAGTTCAGAATTTTATTCATTTGATATTTAAACCTTTGTTATATCGTGTTGTTTACTGTAAATGCAAATTAAAAATGAAATCAATACCAAATATTTAGAAACTTTACGATCTTATAGGGTTCCAATGGTCTCCTAATCACCAGTGGTAGTAATAATAAAAACTGGCTTTTGGAATGTAAATTCATTAAAAACTACCTTTACACATCAGCTTTTACTTTCTGTCAGTTTGCCATCGTCTTTGATCCGCTCAATGACAAGCGTATCTAGTCTTGGATATCATCTAGCCATACTTTTGTGCCTGTTTCTTCTCCTGCCTCCTTGTGTTGTTTACTTCATGATTGTCATTGCACGTTCTTATGACCTGAAAACGTGTTCATACTTACCTGCCCTTGTGTATTATTCCTGCTCGCTGATGTAGATTATGTAAAAGAAACGAAATGACTTATCGTAGTATCACCAAAACAAATACAGGGTTTTTTTTTTATTCATTCCCATAGATTGTGAAGCTGATGCTTTGTCAAAGAGGTCGGCAAGTTCTTGAATGTTGCTGACCAGTCCTTCAACTGCAAGCGACGTGTGCCCTTGAAGTGATGATTATTTCCCTTTATATGTTGACCAGTGCAACAGAAAACTGAAATTCTCTCTCTCACACACACACACACATATGATGGTTATTTTGTAATCAAACTGTACAGATTGTCTCGGATATTTCTTTTGCTTCTGACTTATTATCAATCATCAAACATTGCCCAACAGGAAGGGGATGAGTTACTTACCCTGACATTGTAAGCTGACGGCGGACGAAGCGACAACATGGCTGATGATCCGCCCTCTACCCCCTTGACGGTGAGTAGCCAGTGACGGCCCTCCCACACCTATAATCACAGCTATGTCAGTGAGGTATAAAACCCAAGCCATGTAAGAACTACTAGACGAAATTTAGATGTACTTATCTCCGAGATTGTAAGTTACTTCGGAGGTCCCTGGTTTATAGATGCTCTCCCCGATGATTCACATGGTAGGGTTAAAGGTTGTATCATTGACTAAAGTACTTATAGCAA
Source organism: Pomacea maculata (assembly GCA_004794325.1). Lineage (NCBI taxonomy): Eukaryota > Metazoa > Mollusca > Gastropoda > Architaenioglossa > Ampullariidae > Pomacea > Pomacea maculata. Next base: position 271,215 of record SRHC01003349.1, on the reverse strand, counting down.
GTGAACCTAACCACATCATTACCGTTCCCATACAATAATGAATATCTCTCAAAGACAATTTTTTTAACCGTACATGGAAATTCGTTTTCGTCAATATTATTGCGAAATATGAATAAGATTGTTCAAACCCCGAACGTAGTATCAGCTAACTCTGTTTAATACAATGAATGTATGTACATGTACTAGCAGAACAATCGTGTAGATCAGTGATGCCCAATCTTTTTCGGCCTGCGGGCCATACACATTTCCGACATGCGTGTCACAGGCCGCTTCACCGCTAAAATACAAAAAAAAGAAAAAAAATAGAGCAGATACCATTTTTATTAGAAACAAGTTGTACTTACCATTAATTATGTAGTAATTAGTGGGATATTTGAAGTTGTTTACCCGAAACCAACTTCTGAATGTCCAGCTGCATCGTAGAGACAACAACTCGGAGCACTGAATCGAAATGTTCGTCCATCGAAAAAATGATTCAGAGACGCCCCTACGTGGGGATAAATACTTCTTCTTCCCCTTTTTCGTTATTTTAGGTCTTTTTTTATTACTAACATGCCGATTTCCTGCACTGTGGGCAGAAGTTTCGCGGGCCGGATGGCACCGCGTCGCGGGCCGGATATGGCCCGCGGGCCGTAGGTTGGGCATCCCTGGTGTAGATCATTTAATAGCAGAGATGGACAAAAACGACATGTTAGAACATTAGATTCACTGATATGTTTGTTACCTTGTTTCACGTTGTTTTGTTTTGTTTTTGTTCTCTCCGCCAAATAAAGGGGAAAAACTGGGCTGGATCCACAACAGCTCTCACTACTGGAAGTCTTCTTCAAAAGACCACAAGAAAACCAGGTACACAATTAGTCTTCAGAAGTCCCAGTCATATCTATTGCGTTACGTATTATTTATCTCAACATTCAGACATCAGAAAACCGTAAAATGATCTCAAAGTGTCGTGCTGTCCCATAGCCAGTATATAAGTATGTACAGTCGTGCTGTCCCATAGCCAGGATTTGCGCCCCAGCGATCCGTCTAGTTGAAATTAATAAGCTGGACAAATCGCTAAAAATGGCGATGAACTATATAAACAGGAATTTTGTGGACTAGATGTGACTCTGAAAGTTCCACGAGTGTATTTAACATGCATTTATGTAGTACTTTCATTTATGTTTCTGTTAGTTAAATGCTACTGATGGTGGTTAACCCTACTTTACACCTGATAGTCCACTTTCAGTGCTGAGAGTCAAGCGAATATTGAAGGAATGGTTCAGTTAACAGGCTGGCTAGACACTTAAAAATTCTCGTAGGACTCATATTTGGTGTTTAAGATATCAAAGACCAACTCCAGTGGTGCGAGCTATAAACAGATTCTGGTAGATAGAGACAATAAATGGGGGGAAGTATGTTTCCAACGCACACAATTTTTCGATTCAGGAGAAGCAACGAGATTTTATTTTATGAGTGAAGAAGGAAGCAAGCACAGGTATCACTGTTATGAAATGTTAGATGTTTTCTATGATATTTTTTATTTTCTTGCTCTTATGATCAGGAACATTTTTAACGGAAAAAGAGACTGAGCCACACATCAACATGTACCCGGTAGCTAAGGTATGAAGGTAAAATGTTGTTAAAAATATATAAAAATATCGAATGTCTAGGTCAGGGGTGGGCCGCATGAGATATTGGGATGGTTTTAGAGGGCCGGACTAAGATAGTTAACTCAGTTTTACCCAATACTGTATATGTAATATATATACTGGCGGGCGGGCCAGCGGGCAGGCCGGTCAGAGACAGCGGGCCGGCCTTTGCCCAGGTCTGGTCTAGGTATTCAGTGTTGATTGCAAAAGTAGTAGTTGCTGTTGATTAATCACATATGCTTAATTTGACATTTCTCTTTGTCACTAGAATTTGGTTTTAGCATGGATGTTCTATCAACTGCAAATTCATTGTGAAACAAACAGTTAAATATATATATGACAAAAGAAATTACAAGTGCGAAATTTCTAGACTTTGTTTTGTCACAGTCATCATCAATAATGTTATCATCATTCAGTCTCTTCCATGTACCGATGATTACTTCCTCCGTTCAACTTTTTAAACGAGTGATATTCAGCAGACACTTCCTCCTTCTCTGGACCCATCGTTTGGAATTCTCTGCTACCTTCTCGACGTTTGTACCTTTCTAGTCACAAAACCAAGCTCACTTACATAATCAAGCAAAGTCTTCTAATGGCTTCCTCATCATCCACGCACTTCATGTTTCGCACGGTGTAATCCATTTGCTTGTTTTTTATAACTGTATGATAATCTGTTCGTTTGCTATCTTTCATTGAACTAGCTCCACACAGAAAAATAAGTTATGCAAATTATATAACCTGTGTACAGGATTTGCCACTAGAAGAGAGCCAAGAAGCCTGGATACAGTGGGTTAACGACGCCTTTCCTAATCTTCATGGCACCCAGTTCTGGCTTCCTGTCTGTGCACAGGACTTTGCTTCGTTGCATTGTACCGAGGAACAGTCAACACTGGATACTTCCCAGCAACATGGTCCTTGGTACAACTCGGAAAAAAATAACTTAGCCTTACAGCGGGTGCTGCTCAGTCTGAAGGAAAGATCAGAAGCAAAGGACGAGGTGATGTTTGTACTGAGTCAGCTGTACTTTGGACAAAACTCCGGCGAACCTTGTTACTCAGCAGCAGCTGTCTATTTACCTCCATCCGACAGTGTCCCTCCTGCTCCACCAAGGAACTGGGAGGAAGGCGACTTTGACCTGCTCATCATTCACCGTCGTTACGGTCTTGTCGTCTGTGAGGTGAAGGCGTTTGGCGATAACTCATCTAATAGTGGCATGTCACAACAAGATGTAGACAGCAAGATACGAAGTAAACTCAAAGAGGCCATATCACAGCTGGACAGGGCAGAGGCCGTGTTGTCACACCTGGTGTCAGACATCGTCCCAGGCCTGCGCATCACAAAGACAATTGCTTTCCCTAACCTTACAGGTCGTCAGGTACAACAGGCACTTGCTGAGGATCCGATACTGATTGAGGTAACATTGCAATGTTTATGCTCTACAATCATTTTATATGCTCTTACAAGTAAAGTGACAGTTTACTAATAGTTTCTTACATCGTTGGAGGTCACTACATGACACTCGCTGAAGATACCCGGTCTACTGAGGTAAAACTTCTTTTCGTTGTCACACAGAGTATAACCACCCAAATATCAAGTGTATTCTAAATAGTGTGGGCTGTCATTGCGTCTGCCAGTTGAATGTTAATCACAAAGACGATTGCTTTCCCGAACCTTACAGGTCATCAGGTACAACAGGCACTTGCTGAAGATCCTCGGTCTACAGAGGTAAAAATTTGCAGGGTATTTTATTTTTCACACAGAGTATTACCACCCAAGTATCAAGTGTATCCTAAATAGTGTGGGCTATCATTGCGCCTGCCAGCTGAATGTTGATGTTATCTTTCATCGGTGTTTACTTTTTTGTGTTTTCATGGGTTCGCTCTACTTTGTTTATCGCTAGCGGACTAAACTGTGGAGCATTTAGTTTGCTGACCTGTCTAAGGTTGAAGTGGGTTTCTTTGTAATTTATAATCGACTTTTTGAACCTACTTTATTGTTTATTAAACAAGAACTCTGACTGATGGATGAATCGTCTGCCCTGCCACAAATAGGACTTTTTTCGACTACTATGGTTAACTTTTCATCTGGGACCTTGGCAAACTGTGTGAGAGGCTGTCACACGGGTCGCCTGAACACATTATATTGCATGGTCATCCATGTGATCCGACAGCTGACAATACAGCCACTAGCCATCTCTCAAGTGCACTGCCGCCTCAATTCACCCCTCTCCTTCTCATATTTGTTTTTAAAGTCCTCGTCATCATCTCCTATTCCTCTAAACCCGCGGTTCTGAAACAGTGGGGCGCGCCCAAATGGGGGGCGGGGGCGCGACGTGCTTACAAGGGTGGCGCGAAGGTGGTCATTTTAAAAAGTCTCTTGTACCGGTATTAGTGAAATTAGCTTGCATTGCTGGCTAAAGGGGGGAGGGGCGGACGTACCTTTGTTCGTCAGGGGGGCGTCACAAGTAAAAGGTTGAGAACCGCTGCTCTAAACCCTTTACAGTTCTCTATAGTGTTCCCCAAAGGGCCTTTCTTCTACACTCTCTACCCGCACCCTTGTTGTTGGTCTTTGAATTCCATGTGTCGGGGCACGGGTGGTGCAACGCACACACACTCGCCTGAGAGGGCATTCTTTCAACACACAACTTATTCGTAACAGTTTCTAAAGTTCGAGTCCTCGATATATCAATTTCTAACCACGAACACTAACTCTCATTATACAGTCTCTAAGCATCTTCTAAAATATCAGTCGTCCATAACGATTCTTACAATTCGACGTCCATCTTAGGGTTGTCACCCTCCAGCCAATAAAATCCGAATAAATCAAACGACACTTATAATCCCAGTGAATCTGTTGATCCTTCTCCGAGGTGGGGGTAGGGAAGAAAAAAACTCTTTGGTCACTCCGCGTAACTCAGCGACTGACGGCACTAGAAGGCCATACACACTGGCCAGTGTGTCAGTGAGGCTGTTTCTGGGGTCACATCGGAGGTACTCCACGGTGACGTCACGGGGCCGACGGTGCTCCACTGGCCTAGTTACAAATCCTCGATAGGCTCGTTGGTACATCTCGTACAGTTAGTCCAAGTGCTGCTGATTGTTGGACCGAAGGCGATCAAGGAATGGTCCGGGAAGGCGATTCTTCCTCATCCAGAAGGGCTCCAGCTCAATCAACCCATGCAATAAAAACCTCGTCTAGGAGAAGTTAATCCACAAGGGGTCAGCACCGCGCCGCATTCAGCGTCGATGGACACTACCCTGCTCTTCTATCTAATCTCAACTCGGGAGATTTACACGTTGCGACTCAGGCACGTCTTCTTCCTTTACTATTCCGGGCCTAAGTAAATTTTCTACCTCGTTCCCGCAAAAAAAAAAATCAACTGCTGAACCGTATTCATTGAATAATTTTTCTCACGGTTAACCCTTTCCCCTCTGACATTCTCATTCATTCTCCTTTACATTCTTTCTACACGTGCAGTCCATAAGTCGTGAAAGGGGTTAAAATAAAGTGAAAAACACGGAGGCACGGACTGGTCCGTGACACAATGAATTCCATCATCTGGCCATCCCAGACTATACTCAGTTATACAATACATCTCTACTGACAGAAATCGCTCTTCTTTCTTTCATCCAGAATGTCATATTGAACTCCAGTTTCTCCATGTAGCCAACAAATCAAAACTCCCATTTTGGACGCATTTTCACTATCGACTATTCACTTCATATTGTCCCCCCCCCCCCGGTCTACTGCAACTTCGTTTCTAACCTTCTGGTTCCCGCTTCTCCAACCTTCAACTCTTACAGAATGTCGCTGCTCGCCTGTTGCTCCGGTAAAGTAAGACATCACGTGACATATCGTCCTGCTTAGCTTACTTCACTGACTGCCAATCAACGACCGTAGTACTTGTAAACTGAGTTGGTTTTGTGTCCAATGTCTCAAACACTGTGCCCCTACCCAGCCTGCAAAACTAGTGGGTTAGTAATGGGGCTTTTTAGATATGTTACCAAGTCCGCGCTTTGATCTTTCTTTGCCATCATAGAATGGGATTTATTTGATAAGAACTCTCTAAGATGGATATTGGATGTTGTGATTTGCAAAGCGCAGTGAGATTTTCGATAAGTCTAGGATAAGATATTCTGTGTTTAAGCTTTATTATTATTTTATATCTCCAAAGAGCATGTTATTAGTAAAAAAAAAAGCATACATTCAGATAGAACTGTCTCATGGTTGTGTACTCAGTCGTCCATAACCATATGTTGAATATCTTTCATAAAAATGAAAGCATCATGTAATCATCTCCTTTTTAATAATCCCCAGGTAAGGCCAAGCTATTTGACCTCGCACCAGACGTGTTGCGAGATCGAGGCTTGAAAAAAAGATGGTAAAGATGTCAGAATCAAAGAGCTGAACTACATATTCAACATGTAACCTTTACACTGTGAACCACTTACATATTTTGTTATTCTTACGGTCCTTCGACTTGAGATCTTTGGTCTCATTTATCAATAGCTTTAGAATCAGTAAACTGTTGCTGAAACTCGATTCGAACAATCAACATTCCTGATGCCGATTAAGTAAGCTTGGAATTGTTCGATGATAGTAACCTAGTTTCTCAAACTCCTGTATCGAATGAAGCAACAATAAGGAGAATTTTAAGTTTCCATTTTCATCCTAAAAGCGTTACATGTCGACATAGTATTTTTAACACAGAACAGCTTTACTTCAAGTTAAGGATACCCACTGATGACAGAAACAGAAAGTAGGACTACTCACTAGCACTGTCGTTGTCTCCAGTGATTCGACCGACTAAAACAAACAGCTGCACAGCAGATTTTTAATTTTAAACATTTTATGGCATCGTTAAATTTATTTAGACAATCAGTTTTAGAAAAACACAGTGAGCAACACAATTTTAAAACATTATAAAGTAGTTTTTAAATAAAAATAAGACTGTCTTAGCTAGATTTTCGTTTCCATTAGTAATATTTTTCACTGCACTTGTGCATCTAAATGACTAGGTGCGAAACTTACAAGAATTTGCTTCTTTAGAACAGTTTAAAGTGTTAGAGACATGTTGTGCAGTTATCACCAGACCGGAACTGTGAAAAAAAAGGTGCATTTGAGCAATGGTTCAACAATACCTGGTTATTTTACAGGCTCTGTGTCGGTGTCTGGGAGCAGCAGATGTTGCGGGCATCACTGACCTTTGTCTCACCTCTGATCAGCTTTCTGTCTCTGGTACCCCGGGTACTGTCAGCACTGACTTTGGTAAATGGTGGCTACGATGTGTGGTTAGGTCTGGATCTGCAACCGATATCAGTTTTGATGATTACAAGAGACTGTTGGCCAGGTTAGTACTAACAGCTTTCAAAAACAGTTGTCATATTTGCTATGACACGAGACTATAAAGATATTTAAAGCCCATATCTAGCGGATCCTATTTTTTAAAAACGGATGTCAAAAGATGTCTCAAACTTTATTCTGTATTGACAATAAACTAACACACAAAAATACAGAAAGAATACATTCAAAAGTATTAAAGTGTAGTAGGCTCCACAGTACTATAGCGAGATACTTTCATAAACAGCCCTTTTGAACGGTCGGATGACCAAAATAAATACATCAGCAAGAAGACAGAAGGCCTGCTGTCCTAAATCGTGGAAACCAATTGGTTATTAAAGTCTCTCGTTGTAGGACAATGAAATCTCCTGAGGAACGAATGACTTTAATGGGGAATAGGTAGTATGTTAGATATGGTGACAGAGGAGGAGCCCTAGGTGACCCTGGGTCATGTCACAACCATCTGGTGATCAACTCCGACTTGAACAAACAGTTGAGTGCACGGGGGTAGGACATGACTACGACTTGTTGACGAAGAACAAAGTGTGCAGAGGAGTTGTAGGGCCAGTTGTACAACACATTTCTACTTTCAAACTATTTCAGAACGTAAATGTATTTAGATAACACAGTGCACAACACAAGTTTACACTTTAAATTGTTTTAAACAAAATAAAACTGCTTAAGCCAGATTTTTGTTCCCGTCAGCTGAATTTTCGTATGCACTTGTGCAAATCAGTGACTTCTGAAAAAAAGTTTCTACATTTGCTTCTTTAGAACAGCTTTACGTTTTAGAAACATCTTGTGCCACCAGCCACTGAACTCTCTGTAGTTTGTCAGTTATGTGGTGTGAACAGCCAGCAACTAGAGCTCGCGATAAAGTCTGGACACAACTACTGAAAAAACCAAGACTTCTATTGTCTGAACATCTGGATGATGTCTGATGGCACTGATGTAAATAATAGCTGACTAATTAGCCTAACGACAATTGAGTTAGATGGTTGTCCATGGGAATGCCATTCGAGATGACGTAGACCAAATTATGGACAGATGATGTGAGCTTCACACAGAAGATAACGTTTTCGAAGTGTTTCCAAATGTTTCTATGCTGTGAGTGATTGTAACGCATTAGCTGGGAAATAAATAAAGATGAGGGCATTCGAATTTAGCAGCAGCTCAACATAAATCCTTTCACTGGCATGAAATGCTGGCGATGATAACAATGATGATGACAACGACTACGACGACGATGACGATGATAATTGTATTCTGTTACTCGGCTGTATTGGTTAACTGCACAAAATTGGATGAATGAAATAGTTGGAGATGAAATATCGAACACGTTCTTCTAAATTCGGGTAACTGGTCATTCGTAAATCGAGAAGCGGTGTAAGCTCATTAAAATCAAGTTTCAAATGAAACCACTCAACAATTCAACGCAATAGAAATTATTTCAAATTGGAAATATTATTGTATGTTAATACTAATATTGATACATTATTAAGTGTTAGAATAGCTTCTACTATATTTGTACGTTGTTACATTAAATTTACTAGATTCTGCGGTCCGGCGGTAACAGTGACTGTTCCATGCCTGTCTCCCCCACGCCTGTCACTTAAAACCTTGAGTCAACCTTCGTCGTCCACGAGCCTGTGTCATGCTGTTATTACATTGTTCCCGGAGCAAGTTCATCTGCTGAACACAGCGACTCCCAGGGTCTTTGTGGCTGGACCTCCTGGTACAGGTAAAAGTCTGGTGCTGCAGCTGAAGGCTACAGAATGGCTGCGATGTGGACGTGACGTCTTTGTGGTCAGACCCCGGGGACGGCAAGGTGCAGCGAGCTTGATCACGTATTACCTGCTGAAAAAGACCATAGAAACACAACTGGCACCCACGGTGAAATCAGGCCAGCTTCATCTTCTAGAATGTGACTTCTATTATGGTGGTAATATCGAGAAAGCTTTGACTGACTTGTCACAATATGCGAAGGGAAGACCGCTGTACCTCATCGTAGATGTAATAGGCTCGCCTTTTGTCAGGTAATCAGTGACATGAGCAGCAGATAATAAAAATTCAGAAAAATGGAGATAATTCTATTGTGAAATGTCTTGAGATGAGAAATACAAAGATTATTACATGAACGAGTTACATTATAGTTCGACTGACTGGGCTGCCCTGGATTTGGATATCTGAAGGCAGTCTGCTTTTTCCCTACTTTATACCACTCATTGTAGAGGGCAAGCTACTTTGCTGTATTTACTGGTTTAGAGTAAAGCGCAAACTTCCCAGCACCTTCGACCACTTAATGCATACAGGTGGAGGCCCCAATTTTTCATGAAAATTAAATGTATTTATATATCTATATTTTTTTGAGGAAGATAATTCTCGTCAGTCTACCGCCCCATACAAAGACGTACACATTCATATTCATCAGGACAAAGTATTCTGAAATGTTTATTCCTTTCCTTCTAAATCTCCTGTCAGGTACGATTGGTACAACCTCAAACTTTTCCTTGACATGTTGTTGGCAACAGTTCCGGATCTCCATTGTTGGGCTGCAGATTATTACCTTCAGTTTGCACCGTCCAGATGGCAAGTACAGCATTTTACCAGACCCATTCGATTTCCAAAGTTTCTGAAGATGGAATCTGCAGATTTTCATCCGGGTGTTTTGGAGCCATACAGTCAACGTGTGCAGCACGACACTATACCTGGCCCACCAGTCCAGTGGTTCCTTCTCCCAATACATGATCACAGATTTGTCGACTACTGTGTTACGTGCACTGAGCTTGTGGTCAGGTTCCTACAGGGTCTCCTTGCTGGTGCTTCAGGTAAGTTAATGTTGTATTCAACGTTGCCTCTAACATCAGAAGTATTCAAGAGAACTGTTTTAAAAATTAATGACATATTACTAATGAAACGTTAACTCATCAAGCACAAGTCATCCATAGTGCTTGTTATTACAAACAGCTTGTGGACTTAATGTTATGTAAAGTAATTCAAGTTTATGTTAAGTAGACTACACCGGTCAGCTTTCTGCACATTACAGAACTGGGAAGACGGAATAGAGTTTACCAAATATTGTAAAACTGTAGCTAAGCACTTGACTCTGGATGTCTCAGCAGACTTATATCTCGGTTAAAAGACACATCATGACAGTAACATGATAAAGTATTTTATATCATATTCTATGTTACGATCAAAGAGGAGAGTGTCCGCCTAAACGGGAAATCACAGTGTTGCTGTACACTGACCGCCAATGTCCCATCTTTTCTTAATTTGGGTCTAGTTTGCGAAATGGCAATAAAGTCACAATAAAACTTTTGATGAAATTTTAGCTCATTTTGAATTACACTACAGTTTGTTATTTCTACATCTGCAGCGACATGTTGCGCCCGTAACAGTGCAGTTGCATTGAGTGCAGCCTTGGCTACCGGTTAGTGATTGAGAAGACGCGACGGTTGGTAGGATTATTGTTCCGTGCCTACAGATTCCAGTGTCAGCAGTTCCTCGTGCTGAATGGAAAATTCACTTCTAGGGTACAATTGTTTGAGGACACCATGTTCTGTTCCTCGCGTGTAGAAATTTCTGTCGATGTTCATGACAACTGCAAATAAGCTCCTTGGATCACCGCGACCTCTGTCAACATCTGGTGTAGAGATTTATGAGCACATCGAAGTTTGTCAGGGATTTTCTGCCTCTTTGTGAAATGGTCTGTCAAAGTAGCACACACACTGGTCATTTCAAGTTCATCTTCTGTGACCACACCTCTCGGCCAAAGTGCAGAACAGCCGACCAGCTCGGGAACTAGCCGAACGTTAAGGGCTTTGGCCGTAATATATACAGCAATATGAGTGTCACTGACTAACAGGACTCACTTCCAACCATGTATCTCATGTCAACTGCTTAAAGCTCTTAAAAAATTTTACACAGAGAAGTTTGCACTTCTTCATGAGATCCGTACCTTAGCGCATCACTGCCTACTGAGTAACTGTTAATTTTATGTTGTCTGTACTTTCAGCTGTTTCCATCCTTTTACCGAGGAAGATTTTAAAATAGATCATTTTTCTATACATTATGATTATTATACAACTATGGTAAATATTTTGAACTGGTTGCCGGTACAAACACTTAGTAAGTACAAACTTGCTGAATTGTAACTATTTTTCACAATAATTTCACTTAACTGTATCTATTATATTATTATGACAGCATATACACCCCTTCCCTCTTTCTGTGATCTTTACATCCTAACAACCAACACATTAATGCAAAATGTTCCGAATATTATTAGAACCTGCCTCAAAGTTTGGAATCCACTTTCGTAAAATCTCCATTAGATAAATTGTATTAAAAGTTAAAAAATACACAGCACTTCTCCGTTCAAAAAACATTTTCACTTTATTTTTAGCGGGTTCCTTGCACGTTGAAAAATTTCACTGAAGCTGTTTTGATTGAATAATTTATAGTGTGTGACTGCGAGCGTATGTGTTTCGTAGGCACACACGCGCACACACACATTATCTCATCTTGTTATTTTGGCATCCCCTGGCTCTCGGTACACATTGTAGCAGAAAGTTACAGCAAGCCTCTCATATCACTTCTATAGTGTTGGATGATATAACGAGTCGTCACTGTACATCATGATTGTATTAACATTGAAAGTATATATATTTTTTATTTTAATTATTATTATTGCAAAATATACGGGAAACGAGCACGCCTTTTGTACAGTTTTACAAGGATGTTACTGTTTGGATCTGATAGACTGACCAAGAAAGCATCTTCTCTTGTTTAAGCCTTTCTTACAAAGACAAATGTAGACCAACGATGGACAAGCACTGTCAGAGTCATTATGTAACCGTCATCGAACCCAGACCCTCCTACTGCAGCGGTGACAAGCGGGTGTTTAACCAGTTTTACGTTACAGGAATGTTTTTCTAGGGGTGTCGACTATATATCATATTTGTTTAAAGCAACCTCACATTCTAAAGAGTAGTAATTAAACTTTTTTGAAAACACTGTCGTTATAGCACGATAAATGCAGACTTTCAGAGTTGGAATAATCCGTTATCTTCGTTACCTTCGTAACAAAAAAAACCCGAACCAGGTTCATAAATAATGCGGGTCTACGTCATCGTTAATAATAGCTAATAAATATACAAATAATACAAGAATATTTTTTTAATTTTATTTGGATACTGTCAGAAAACACCACCACGTCCATGACAACTATCACATCCACCAAAAGGAATACTACATCTCCGAGCCTGCGATACAGAGACGTGCTAATAGTGAGAGGCGGATACGACCACATTAATCTGGAGAAGGCACTGAGAAATGCGGGTATTCCAGTGCAGGACATGAGACAATATATCACTGAGGACATGATCACATCGAATAGAGACGAGGTGTGGATGGTGTCTACGAATGATCTTCAAGGTCTTGAAAGAAAAGTAGTAGTCATCGTTGGCGTATCTCAACCTGACAAATGTTTTGGTGTGTTCAACTGCACGTCACAACTGGTGTTCATCTCCTACGCAGGTCAGACTGATTGTTTTAGGATTTGGGATATAACTGTAAGGGTTTTAAAAGAGTGTTTTTAAGTGATTTTGTCCCCAATTTATCTTTGCCTAGATATTACTGTTTCAATGATAATGGATTTCTATACTACGTATGTGTTCAAAATGACAACTTTTCTAATCTGAGTGTTTTCATATACTGCAGATCTACCTAAATCGTGGCCCACTGTGGAAGGAAGAAGGAACAATGATACAGACTGGAAATATGCAGAAAGTAAATTTTCTTTAAATGCTGAAAATATGGATCGAGTGGTGAAATAATACAAAAAGTGATGCCGACACTAACCTAGACCTCGCTCTTCTACCCACATGGCAGATAAATAATTTTTGTTCATAGTTAACTAAAGTCTTCTCTTTGCTACCATCACAGTGTGACGGGGATTTCTCCTTTGGATTATGTTCTACTTACCTAAACTACATCATCCCTAGTATCGACAAATCAAACTGCTCCCTAGTATTAGACTCCCATCGCCTAGCGAGACTTATCTATTTACATTTCCATGTCGACGAACTTCCCTCACACAAATAATCAAGCTGACGTGAAACTCTGTGTTTATCTTTTTTAAACTTGACATCTTTACCATGTCGGTCCTTTATATTGTCATAAGATATTTGATCTCAAGTGGTCAGTGACTTCATGTTGTGGTCAAATCTAGGTTTCCCTAGCATTAAATATCAATAATTCAAAATAAAAAATCAACTCAAATCAAAATCGAAACAAACTTTATTGTCTGTCGAGGATACCCAGGACAGAAATTTTTCTTCGCTCACAAGGGCAGGTATACATACTCATACAGACATTTATCACACAGTTAGGAGTAAAGAAACAAGTAGTTTGGATCTCCGTCAAATGGTAATGAAATTCCAATACTTTAAATTTCTGTGTATATATTAAATAAATAAGTTGGCATTGCAGATTGCAACGAAATGTCCGAACTCCATTTTCTTCATCCTCCTAGTCCTAGTTTCTATGTCAAGGTTGTGGTGAATGTACTGACTGGGATGACTTTTAGAAGCATGTCCTAATCTGGACGACTTAGTAAACACCATCACTTCATATCTCTCCTTCTGTGTAGATTGCACCAGTCCATCAAGCAGTTTATGTTTTATCCTAACAACAAACCTTGGGTGACCAAAGGCCTAAAAGCAGTGCGTAACAAAAAGAAATGTGTGTTCTTCACCGGTTCTGCCCACGACAGAAAATTGGTACATAGAGAGGTCCGTGATGCTATCCATTGGGTCAAGGTGAAACACAAGTCAAAAATCGAGTCTCAGTTTCCTACAGGTAAAATCCGAGTAGCTTGGCAGGGACTCAACAACATGACCAATATTGACGGTCGGAGTAAGGGGTCAAAAGCCAAAATCTCGATCTCAGGCGTTGAGAGTACGTCCCTGCCTAATGCTCTTAATGCTTTCCTTGCTCGTTTCGAGTCTCATGACTTCTCAGTGCAAATTAAAGATGTGCTTAGTTCTCTTCACCCTGTACAGAAGGTTGAGATTTGTCATGAGTAATTTGCGGAGCTGTTTCAGCGAGTGAATATTCGCAAGGCCTCCGGTCCGGATGGTATTTGTGGCAGAACATTACGTTCCTGTGCACAACAACTTGGAGGCATTTGTCAACATCTGTTTCAGCCCTCTATGGATGTGTAGAGGGCGGGTAGTCTGGCGTTGTTGCTAGTTTTGGCGGGACTAGTTTTGGCGCACACCTGCTGACTGTTTCTGCCTTTGTTTGAGAGCTGGACGTTTGTTGTCTTCACATACGCTCCCCCACCCAACCCCCAACACTCGGTTCCATCTTTGGAATAACTTTAATGCTAAAACATTTCAGTCTCAAAATGTTACAAGCTGCTTATTTATAAATATCAAATATATGTCAGATGCCGTCTATGATATTCTTGAATCTTTTGGTTGTATGTTCAGGACATTTTGTACCGGAGAAGAAGCCTGTGTCGCACATAAACATTTACCAGACAGCAAAGGTATGAGGTGACAGTGTCGTTGTCACGTATACAGGATATAGATTTGTATAATCTTTACAAATTTTCCATCATCATGAAAGAGAATGAAGATAGAATTTCATATGGCTATACAGGCGGTCCTCGGATTACGTCAACCCCGAGTTAAGATGTTTCGTGGTTACGACACATCTCCCATTTACTGTATAAAGCCTTGTTTCCACTTCAGTGGTTTTGCGTCGTAAACGTCGTAGCGCGAACTTCGTGTTTCATTTCATTATTAAACTTATTTTATGTGTTTTTTATAATTACTATCACATTATTACGATAGGTGTTAGGACAGGATAAGTGCTCACAGCATGTTATTTACGTACAGTATTTACGTGTGCTCCGACTTTCAGCGTAAATCGATATACGAAACGACGTAGGAACCGAACAACGTCGTAAGTCGAAGACTGCCTGTATACGATACTATTGCAGTATATAAGAAAACTATATTTAGAAATACGTAGATTAAGTTTACGGAATATCTGCTAGTTGTTTTTTTTTTACCGCGTAACGAATTAACCCGAAGGCCTAAAGTTTGCTTAGATATGCATGTCCTACCAACGTAACCCTTGTCATACCAAAAGCGGGGTTGGTGGGGGGAAATAGTCATCGGAGGACTGCAGAGTGTGATTGTTACTTATTATACAAAAACTATGATGACTAGTTTACACTTGATTTTTAATGTGCTCCGAATCATATTGACATAAACATCACATCATTAAATCATTAAAACGTTATTTTTAAAAACGTAAAAAATAGCACGTTTGGGTCCTCGCAGACTCCCGTTTGGTATATGTTATGGTATATGTTACAAATTCGATTATTTTAATTCTTGTTTTTGACAGAATGTGTACATGGTAAATTTTGAAAAAGGGGGCTCCGACAAAGCTCAAGGGATGTAATGGCTCGGATGAATATGCTATCACTGACAGAAGATATCTTGAGAGAAGTGTCAGACTCGGAGGACGATCTTGAAGTGAATTCTGAAGAAAGTGACATTGCCTGCGACAATTATGACAAGGATTACGATAAAGAATAAGAATTTATTGCAAAATCAGGAACAAAATGGACAATTTCGGTGCCCCCGGTGACTCGCCGTTGCCAATGTAACATTGTCAGAGGATCTCCTGGCCCAACGTGCACAACTAATGTTGCTGAGTGTTGGAGCTCTTCACTGCCTAAAGGAAACGATTTCGGAAATGTGACAACAGATGAAAACATTCGCCGTGCTGAGTTTACTGCTGCTATGGCAAAGAACGGCGTCCATGTCTTCCTCGAGGAGTTACAAGGACTTAACTAATGGCAAGGAAGATATTTTCACATATCCTTCAGTTTATCAGGTTTGACGATAAATCAACACGTACTTAACAAAAGGCAAATAATAAACAGGCAGCTATACGCTATGTTCGGGATTGGTTTGTAGAGAATTGCAAGAAGGTTTTTTGAACTATTTGAAGACATTACAGCTGACGAGCAACTAGTCGGACTTAGTGGCAGATGTCCAATGAGGCAGTACATGAAATAAAAACCAGCAAAATATGGAATCAAGGTCTGGGCAGCTGCAGACGTGAAGACGTCAGACTTGTACAACTTGCAAGTCTACACCGTAAAACTTCCAGGAAATGCGCCAGAGAAAAACTTGGGAAATCTCATAGTATGGGATTTGACGGAACCGCTATTGGGATCTTGAAGAGGTGTGATCACGGACAATATTTCTACGTCCGTGCCAACTGCTGAAGAACATAACTATGAAACATTGAAACCACAAAAAGCCTGATATTCCTGCGATGATGGAAAATACAAAAGGTAGACATCTTTTTTATGGAAATTCATCTTCTCAGATGAAATAGCAGTTGTCAGTTATGTCCATTCAATATTTGTGTGATTGACTATCTAACGAATAAAGTCACAAGAAACCCCACATGATACTTAAATACAATCGTACCAAAGGCGGGTGGACAAAGCAGACAAATTGGTTAAAGAATATTCTTGTGCCTGTTACACCAAGATGGCCACTGAGACTTTTCATGACCGTGTATAATATTGGAACTCTAAATGCTTTCATAATTTGGATATTTTTTTAAAAAAAAGTTTGAATCGCGACCAAAACGATCCCGGTTGGAGCTAGGCAAGGAACTGGCATTCATTACATTTTTCGGAAGGCAAGCAATCCAGGTGGTCTCAATCTTTCAGGTGTCAGAGCCATTGAAGCTGGGAGAGTATTTCAAAGCTCACCACCAACGTCAGGACATCATAACCGCACGATGTTCATATTGCCCAAGAAACAATGACACCAATGTCCACACAGTCTGCTGTGAATGCAAATGTTTTGTCTGAGACACACAGGAAGACCAGCACAACTGGTACATTTGCCAAGGACTGTAGTGATGGCAACACATGAATCTGTACTATTTATGTTGGTGAAATGACATAACAGGTTTTATATGAATATTGGACTGTATGTAACTGGTTGTAAACATGAAGACAGTTTTTGTACAAAGAGTACATGGGTTTATTAAGCTGACCAGCCTTAAAATAAACAGAATATTTGATTCTGATAAAGCTTGCAATACTGAAATATAGTTTCAGAAACCACAAACATAATTTGAGTAATCTACTGCAACAAACAGCTAAGAAACAAAATAAAAACAAAGGGTCCTATGAAGACCCTAGGTTGGTAAACAACGTTGGCGAGCTAGGATTGGTATGTTAAAGGTTAAAGTCAATTTTTGAAACAACTGTTATTGTAGACAACATAAAATTGCCTTATAAGGACAAATTACATACAAATACTTTTGTTAATTCTATACTTCTCAAAATCATGTGCAGGAATTCAAATTTGAAGAGAGCCGAGATTTATGGATACAGTGGGTTAAAGAGTCTTTTCCTGATCTTCCCCACCTCACTTATTTCTGGCGTCCTGCGCTTGCAGATCTCGTGCACAACATGAAGGACTTTGGTTTGACCTATTGGGGAGAGGAACAGTATGCATCCCGTACTTCCCAGCAATGTCCTCCTCAGGACAATGACTCAGCCTTACAGCGGGTGCTGCTCTGTCTGAAGAAAATATCAAAAGCAAAGGACGAGGTGATGTTTGTACTGAGTCAGCTGTACTTTGGACAAAACTTCGGGGAACCTTGTTACTCAGCAGCAGCTTTTTATTTTCTTTCATCCGACAGTGTTCCTCCTGCTCCACTGAGGAACTGGGAAGAAGGCGACTTTGACCTGCTCATCATTCACCGTCGTTACGGTCTTGTCGTCTGTGAGGTGAAGGCTTTTGGCGATAACTCATCTAAGAGTGGCATGTCACAACAAGATGTAGACAGCAAGATACGAAGTAAACTCAAAGAGGCCATATTACAGGTGGACAGGGCGGAGGCCGTGTTGTCACACCTGGTGTCAGACATCGTCCCAGGCCTGCGCATCACAAAGACAATTGCTTTCCCCAACCTTACAGGTCATCAGGTACAACAGGCACTTGTTGAGGATCCCATACTGATTGAGGTAACATTGCAATGCTCAGGCTCTTAAAACATTTTATATGCTCTTGCGATTAACTTAAAACAGTTTACTAATGGTTTCTTACTTTACATCGTGTGTGTGTGTGGGGGGGAGGGGGGGGAGGGGGGGGGTCAGTACATGTGACATCTTTAACATTCAGAAATGTGCGCGATCATGAAATTCCACACTGGCATGAATCCATACCCCTGGACACTGATCAATAAGTCTCAAATTCCTCCTTTTTTTTAGTCGTATCATTCGAATGTAATTCACCTGTAAAATTTCAGATGAAATTCTGTTTTTCTGTGAATCGAATTCACATATTTTGCATCTATCTTAATCTAAATACAAATGTATTATCTCTACTTTAACATCGTAATGTTTACCTGCATGCATAAATTAATTAATGAAATAACCCTTTGCAGAATTATGCAGATAATTCCTTTATAAAGATTTTTTAACTGATGTCGAGACACCTTGGTAAATCATTCGATAAGTGGAGAGACAAAGTTACAAATCCTTTCTTGTTTCTGTGATAACGGTGTACGTGGATGAAAAATTGAGAAAATGCAACTGTCATAGTCCATCCATACATTTAGATCCATCAAAGAACTATTTTAAGCCGATGTACGATTTCACAACAAAAGTATGCACATTGTCAGTGAATAATAAATAGCGAACGTGAGATGATGATGATGATGATGATGATGATGATGATGATGATGATGATGATGAGTTATGTTCTGAACGCTAATTAGTAATATGAAGAATATGGATGGTGACAACTGTAAAATAATGAACATCATGAAAGCTGAAGTTAAAGTATATAATTTACTGTTTTTATTTGCAATGACAATGACCACCTTTACTAGCCCAGTGAGAAATGATATTGTTTTTATTGATTAAAAGGAGGTCATGAGCACCTTCAAAATGATTATTTCTGTGTAGTCACTAACTTACCTGAACAACAGTTTCATATACATATTAACAATATTTGTGTAAAACGAGTTACGTTCCTACTTTTACAACAGACTGTACATTGCATGTCCGTTATCAAGCGTGGATGTTTCGGAAAAAATTCTTAAACAGAATGTTTCAAGGGTTTACTCTTTTAATTGTCAACTGTCATCGTTAATAACAGATTATGTTCATGTTATGCTTATGCAGCATGTGGTTGTCTTACAGGATCTGTGTCGGTGTCTGGAAGCAGCAGACCTCGTCAGTGTCGTTGGTCTATGTCTCTGCTCTGAGCAGTTGTATCTGTACAGTGCACTGATGTATGTCCCTACAAAACTTTGGGAATGGTGGTTGCGATGTGTGGTTAGGTCTGGAGCTGAAACTGAAATGACTTCTGAGGTGTACGAGACGCTGGTGGCCAGGTAATTGCTAAAAGTATCTTGTCTTTCACACTTTCGACACATGTTATAATTCATAAGAGCATCTCGAATTAATTATTGTCGTATTGATAATACAAGCGGACACGCGAACTGCAATGAAAATTATTAATTTATATAATAGAAAGCCGAAGGTCAATTTCTATTGCTTGGAAATACGCGTTCTCAAGCTAGTTTGGGGAAAGCAATTTCTTCGGTGTTTGAAACGTACTGTCAGATAACTCTTTTTTCAAGTAAAATCAACACACGTATATCTTCAATGAATCTTAAGCATCCGGTGATGCTCTTAAAGTAGACTACCTAGCTACAAGCAAACGATGCTCACCATTTAGGCTTGTCTTGAGAGGTGATGACCTGGTCCTGCAAGAAATGACCTTTTGATAGCCATTTTATTCTTCTCTTCACCTCTGCGTCGACCGGCTTCCATGGTACCTTAAAGACCAACCTGAATGGTTTGTGTTTTTTTGCAAGCATCTGTAGATATAGGCGATGTAAACATAACCTGTAAATTTCAGCCTTCAAAACCCACCCTTTAATTAATTATCTACTAGCAAAGTACGCGATTCTTAACAGCGATCATTTAGCGCCGGTAACGGTGTACTACGTCACGTTTGTACACCATTCACAACGTTGCCAGCTGTGAAAACCAATCAGAGAGAGAGAATGAGCGACAGTTCGCTTACTCTGATGTTGAAAGTCTGCGTTTCTCGTGCTTAAGTAGCAGCTTTTCAGAACCACGAGAAATGCAGACTGTCACCGTCCGAAGAAACCCAACTGTCGCTCATTCTTTCTCTGATTGGTGTTGACTGCAGGCAATGTTGTGAATGGTGTACAAACGTGACGTAGTACACTGTTATCAGCGCCAGTTGATCGCAGGTGTGAATCGCAGCGGATAATTAATTAACAGATAGGTTTTGGAGGCTGAAATTTACAGGTTAGGTTTATATCACGTATATCTACTGACATCTGAAAAAAAGCAGCCGTTAAGTTTGATCTTTCGATAGTTATCTAGTGTTGTGTCGTGTAACATGGCTAAACTAGGTCATTCTTCGCCGTTTTCACAACGGTGAGAATGGAGCTGACCAATTTCCTACTAATTAAGAAGCTCTCGTTTAGTGTCTTCTCCATTGTGCTAGAATCTGAGCCTTTTGTCTGTTGCTGTTCCTCAAAGTCAGAACATCTAATTTTTTCCCAGTCATATAATGTCCCACAGGTATCGTTCTTATTAGAAAATATCAGCGCTAGTTGATTATCAGGTAGCTTTTACTTTTCTTATGTCCGTTTTCATATTACTTCTATTATGTTAAATGTTGTAGGTTTTGCGGTCCCACGGCAACGGTGACAATTCCATGCATATCGCCTCCACGCTTGTGCCTGAAAATCTTGAATCAACCTCCGCCCTTCACAGCACAGTGTTCTCATGCTGTAATTGCATTGTTTCCTGAGCAAGTTCACCTGCTGACCATGACATCTCCAAGGGTCATATTGACTGGAGGGCATGGTACAGGTAAAACTTTTGTGTTGCAGCTAAAGGCCACAGAATGGCTGCGGTTTGGAAGCGATGTCTTCTTGGTCTGCACCTCGGACAGGTGTGCAGCGTGCTACAGGATGTACTACCTGCTGCAGCAGACTATAGAGACACAACTGGCGCCCACTGGGACATCTGGACAGCTTCACCTTCTGGAGTACAGGTTTAGAACAGTGAGGGATGTTGAGAATGCTGTGAATGACTTATCGCAAGCGGCGACTGGAGGAGTGCTGCACGTCATCGCCGATGAAATGGACTCAGTCAGGTAATGAGTGCAATGAGAAACGGCTGATAAAAAATTAGAATGTAGAAGTCAGAGTTGTCGCATCACTACTATGGAATGTCCAGAAGTGACAAATTTATGAAGCTAGTAAAAGCAGCCATGCATGAGTAGGACAAAGATAATTGTTCAGTTCTCTGAGACCTTATGAAGTATTTTTAATCTTTATTTATTATAATTTTAAACCAACATCACAATAATTAGACTCAAAAATTAGAAAATATACACGTAGACACACACAAATTCATACATGGATTTAGTAAGTACAAGTATATTTATCTCTCTTTAAATCTTTTAACAGTCACTACTTACAAGTGTTCCGCAAGAAGTTACTGACACAAGTTCCGTATCTTCATTTCTGGGCGGCAAGCTATTATTCCGAGTCTAAACCGAGCTGGAATGTTCAAAATTTAACCAGACCCATCCGCTTTCCGGAGACTGTGAAGATGGAACTTGAACGTATAGGGACTGACGAAGGCCATAATTCAAAGACTTACAGTCGTCGTGGGGAATATAAGAGTCCACGTGGTCCACCAGTCCAGCGATTCTCTCTCCCAAGACACAAAGGCAGTCACAGGAGCACGCGACGTATCAACCGTTGTGTTACGTGCGGTGAGCACGTGGCAAAGATCCTAATGGACGTTCTTGCTGGTGTTCCGGGTCAGGGTACGTTTCGTTATTTCCAGTCTTCATTTTATCAAGATTAAAAAAAGATTAATTTCAACTCGTTCTTTGAGGTAGTTTTCTTCCACCACAGTCTATACGCCACTTGCACGTTAAAGCATTCTGTAAGGTTTTGCAGCTTTACATGCTTTTCAAAAAGTTTATAAATAGAAAAAATGTGATATATATATATATATATCACACTTAACAATATCTAATCTGAAAAGAAGTGCTTTAAACTGTCAAATGGTTTTATTGCCCTAATTGAGTGGTGCGAGTCATTACTACCACTACTGATTGTTTTTGTTGTTTTTTCTATCAGGGGTATTTAATGCAAGAAACTGAATATTTGCAGGAAATATTACCACATCCACTGCTATCGCTCCCACCAGAAGCGACACAACATATGTGCGCCTGCAGTACAGAGATGTGCTAGTACTGCCCAGTATTCATGTCAGGTACTTCATGGACCTGGAGACAGGACTGAGAAAGGCGGGTATCCCTGTCCGGTACATGAGCAGTGATAACCTCGAGGACATCGTCACGGCGCGTGAAGACGAGGTGGTAGTTGCAGATGAAGAAGATGTTTGCGGTCTTGAAAGAAAAGTAGTAGTCGTCATCGTTGATGAGCTTGAAGATGTAGTACTTCTTGCCATATCCCGGTGCACCTCACAGCTGGTGTATATTACCTTCAGAGGTTCATCTGATTTGAGGGGTGAGACGTTTTTAAAAAAAGGAGTTTTAATCATTAAATAGAGATATCATCATTTACTGATTGTTGAAAAATTGCTATTTTTACCACAAAAAATTTTTTTTTTAAGCGTTTCTGTTATGTGTTCTAAACCAAGATATTACTTCATTCGCATACTGATAATGATACCTAAACTAAGAACAAACAAAGAGCTACATACCATTTTCAAGTATATTAAGTATCTTGAAGCGTTTGTTTTCTGCTAGCTAATAAACAAACAAAACCCGAAAATGGAGATGAAGATACTGGGAATCAGCCCTTGCTGTAAATAACACATTTTTATCGTTTTTCCCCTTAGGATTTTGGGTATTACCTATATAGAGCACGTTCTTTTCTGAAGACAAAAATAACTTTCTAGTCATTATTAATACCTTTACGACGCAGAAGACAACAGTGACATGCACTGTTAACCAGACTTTACTCACTACATAAACAGGCAGTGTAAAACAAACCATGGAATATATTCTACTTCTTAAGAACAAAGAAGAATTGTTTGCAAGGATGAAAAAATAAAATGAAAAAAAGTGAGAAGGTAATAACACAATTAGTAACAAATCTCAAAACTAATTTGCAAAATATTGCAATCCTGTTACCTTTCCTTCGCATAACAAATTTGCGACAACGTATCCTCATAAATTGTGTGAATTTTGCCAACACCTACTTTTCGTGCTCCAGAATACCACGGGGACTGTGACAAAGCGTCTGATGATGAAAGCCAACAGGATCAAAATGAAGAGAAGGTTACTGACAAAACCGTGACTAAAAGCCATATCACAAAATCAGAAGATATCGAAATACTGACGTCCTCCACCCTGGGCACTGATCCTTTATATTCTTCTGCTCCGCATCCAATCACACCTGATCTCAGTGAAGCATCTCTACCACCAAACGTGAAGCCTAACCAGTCTCCCGATGAGTGCAGAGCAGGAGAGGCTACTGAGAACAGCGATGACATCAACCCGTCATCAGGTTGGTTGGCTGGTTGTAGGTTTATAAAGCCGTGTCAACATCAGAGGCCAAAAATGGTACATTCATAATAATAATCAGTTCTAAATATACAACCGTCAAGTAGATTTATGTGTCAGTTAAAAGAAATACACAGAAGGAGGCAACAAAAATTTAATATGAAAAGTCACTCTTCCTAACACGGGGCTTTGCAAAATCCGGAGATGGTGGTCCCAGGAACTGCTAAGTATGTATTCTGATTTTTCACATCATTCTACATTATCAGTCAGTCGTCCCTTGACCGGGCATCTGTCGTTGGAGGGAGCACGTACAATTTCACATGGATAGATGCGGCAGCTGACAGGACCACCACTCGTCTACTGTGGGCGATAGTCAGCAGGTCCTGTACGGGACGACCTGTCTAGTCTTTGGCCTTCGTAATTCGTAAATCGCTGCTGTTGCTGTCGCGATCTTGATGCGGATATCTTGCGTAGAACTTCCATCCTTGGAGAGGGTGGCTCCGCAGTATTTGAAGCTGCTTACCTCTTCGAGCTGTACCATTTCATATAGATCTAACAGATGTCTGTCGTCTGCAAAGTGTAAGCTGCAGATCGGTCTTCCACCAGTTGAGATAGAAGTATAATGGTCGTGGAGAGCTTCGAGCATGATGCTTTCCAAGAGTATATTAAACAACACCGGTGATAGGGAACATCTTTGACGTACGCCTATTGTGGTTCGAAAGTAAATCCTGTTTGGTTATTCAGCTGTACTGTACTCGTTTAAATATTGTACAAGGCTTCACCAACTTGAACGAGGCCTTCTTCGATGTGCCAGCAGGTCTACAAGAACGGGCCTCTCTCCTTCAGACATGCTGCCTACTGATGTCAAATTACTCAGAGACCGTTGTCTTCTGTTTGAATACGAGAAAAGGCACCTATCGCTAACCTGTTCCAGAAGACAAAGCCAACTGGCCAATTGACCACGTGACCCCCCCCACACACACACACACACACACCATTCCAAACCAAAGCAACCATAAACTATCCACTCATGCCAACCGTTAAAAGAATTCAAAGCCTTCATGTACAGGTCTTGTCCCCTATTTTTACCCATGTCCTATATAACTCTACACCCTACCTCTCTATAGCTCACGGTCAAGTGCATACATTACGGCGGCATGTCAGTCGTTAAAACAGACCGAAAAGCTTCTTTCAGTGACAGCTAACCACCTACAATTAACATACTAGACTCGGCCATTTTGTTCTGCCCTTGATCCAGGCTGGTTTATGACGAAAAACAATAACACCGATAAAACAACATTATGACATGTTTGAAAGATTATTATGATGATTTATTAGTAAAGATCAGACTTGGCAATACTACAATATTATGGATATCAAAAAGGCTAGTAGTGTTTTTTTCAACACAAAATACAGAAAGTTTAAGTAGTGCAATATATTTCAGCACTTCTTTATAATTTCACTGTGATAATAAAAATCTAGAACTCATCCTTCTGGTCCGTGTCATTTTTAATCCATAACATAAACAATTCCAGCAACTTGTCTCTCTAGGATAATAATCTGCATAACTCGATGGAGCAAAAGAGAAAAATAATTATGTCCAAAGGTTTTGAAGTAGATTTATGTGCTTTAAAATGAGAGTTGTTTGTATATAACAAATTTATTCTGATTTCCTACCTTATCAATCTTTCAGACACTTTTGTCGAGAGTACGTCCACAGCAGGCAGCTTTTTTCAACGTATTCGAAATTGTAAGTAGTCTGCAGTGCACTGCAAGAAGTGGTTTCGTTAGCTAAGGATGCGAAGAAAATTAAATCTTCAGTCACCTAGCACAGTGAAACAAGCAAACTCATCTCTCTGAAAAAAAGATGTTTAGCAAGCTGTAGATTTTTTGAAAGATATGTCAAAGAGTGTCAAGAATCGTGCAGGGAAGTAAACATTCATTCATTTAAAGAAAGGTGTACTAAGATTTCCTGTGGTCTCCAGAAACCTCAGAATGCGTGTTAAATATTTGTGAATTTTGTCGTATTCCCAAGATATTCATAGTTACTTATTTAAGAACCTGTCTGAAAAAGTGTAGAATGATTTATAGATACACTGTGTCGGTTTCTTGAGCTTTTGTCAAGTTTAGAAAAATTTAGCTTTTATCATAGACTTGAACTGTAACTGTCACTATACCTATTCATTATACCTTAGTGACTTACCTGGTAATCTCTATACTTGTATACTTACAAGATCAGGTATAACTTTAAACGTCACGCTTTGTTAATTTCTAGGGTTTTACTATGTTGGAGACACTTTTAAATGGGCTTTTGGTGTAAAGTCTGCTGAAAATTCTGAGGATGACAACGATGTGGACGAAAAGAAAGCTACAGAAGAAAATCAAAAAGGCGAGAGGAAAAATCTTGAAACCCGTTCCAAGAAAGGGGTTACCAACACGGAAATGCAAAGTATCATTCCTTTGGCTGCTGATTCCGAGTGTTGTTTGCTTCAGTATAAAATCACAGTTGATCTGAAAAAAACAATAAGTCTGAAAACTCCACAGCATGTCAGAATGCCAAACCGTCTTCACGATGAATGTGACCAAGGGAAAGCTGCTGAGAAAAGCAAGGACATTACTTCGTCCCCCATCTTTAGCTATCGTTGGCAAAATGTTGTACGCTTCTCTGCGGAAGGAGACAGACTACGTGGCGAGGGGTCTGATGTCGTTCTCACAGTCCCATCTGGCGCTGTAGAGGCCAATACAAATGTCACAGTTCACACCTCTGTTTGTGTCAATGACGTGTACATCAAACACAAACTGAAGCTGGCCGCTACGGAAACCATCATCAGCCCATTGGCTGAGTTCTGGGCAGGTCCCGACTTTCACTTCAAGAAACATGTTCAGATCACCTTGCCGACCTGTCTACCTTCTGACTATGACGTAGATCTTCTCCACGTTTACTGCATAACAAAGGGAGGACAACAAGAAGAAATAACTGTCAACAAAATACAAAGATTGGAAGACATGACACAGACACCTGACAAAGAGGCATTAGAAGTCTATTTTTATGTAAATGATGAGAGACAGGTAGAAGTGATGACGTCACATTTCAGTGGCTACGTGTGCACATACTGTGGTCTGTGTCTCAACATCGGCCTGGAGGTGTATGCATCTCCCACGTATGACGATGAGTCTCTGGAAGTGTCCGTCATCGCACAGTTCTGGGACAAGCTACATATTTCAGACTTTAGACAGGTGAGACACAGTCGCTATAATTTACGAGAAATAATCAAACAGTAGACAAAAGTAGAATTGTAATACAGAGAAAATTTATAAATGAATGGAAGACTGTTTTAAAAGACATATAAGCTAATTAATAGATTAAAATAATGACAACATGACGAAGAACAGGAGAAAGTCTCAGAGAGGTGCAGATTTCATAGAAGATAGTGAATGGAAAAAATCGTTTTAAGACCAACTAATGTTGAAAAATCTATAAAAAAAAATGCATTAAGTTTATTCTGCGTACTTTTAAAAAAGTCACTACCAGCCAGAAGATTTACGTGAATTGTTTGTGAGCCTCTGTGTCTGTACGTATGCCGTTGTCTTAGAATAAGTACATGTACTAGCATATTAGTGTAAGAAAGAAACGTGATGGCATGTGGGATGTTATAAATAAATTTAAAATTCTATGGCATGCAGTGGAAACCGGAGCTCCACTCATTCATAGTGGTCTTGAGTACAACTTTTCAACTAAATGAAGTGTTAAAGCCAGCTAAACTGCAAGTGGACCTCATTATCGATGATGAACAGAAGACTATGTGGGAGTTTAAAACAACGCCTGCACCAGCAAACGTATGACATTTTTAATAATATTATTAGAAACCATCTGACACTGTGATTATTTTTGATGTACTATTAGTCATAGCTACCGTAAATTCGCTCGTTCTGGCCACATCGCGCTTTCATTCGTGGGATAATCAAGAAAAAACATAATCTTTACTCTGGCCTATCGCTTTTAGAGGAATAATGATGCTTCTGCTGTCCCATGTTCTGTCCAGTCTTTATTTTGCTGTTGTCGCAGTTTTGATATTGAGGCTAATGTTCACTTAGGAATGGTCGTCCTTGAAGAGCTCAGCACCCAAGTACTTTGATAACTTTACTTTTCTCCGTGCTGACGTCTATCTAGTATATACTCCAGGTGTTTGCGGGGCTCCGTTACTCGCTGTTGCTGCCTGCCATCAGAGCATACCATCTACAACACATAGGTTTCGCAGTAGCCTCCCACCGATAGACAGTTGGACACAGAGGTGTAGGGGATTTCTCGTCAGCTTGGTGGTGAATTCGAGAAAAAGATTGGGAGAAGAGCTTGAGTGATTTAGAATTCAGAACTAAGTGCTTAAAGCATAATTACCAGCATTTAGCATTACGTCTTATTTATACCTAACTGTCCATCGAAGAAAAGCTTCTTTGATAAAATGTCTGCCGTCGATGGATCACATTCCAGATGACGCAAAATTTTTCATGATTTCACAGATTATATACAGTTACTTGGTGTACCAGAAATGTTTAACTGATCACTGGAATCCGTTTTATTTTGTAGAAATCACGCAAGAATGATTCCTCAAAATATTTCTTTTCCAGACATTTTGTCTTAATTGGAGCGAAGTAGCATGTGTCAATTCCAAAGATCATCTGGCGGTGAAATACACAGAACTGGGCCCTTTTACTCCTGGATGGACGCTGAAAAGTAAAACAAGTGAAAATGGAGTGATGCCTTCCACTCTAAAAGCATTCCTTCTTGTGTCGCACAAAACGCAGGAGAGTAAAGAACCACTGTGGTCTAGTGCACGGTGCCAGTTTGGTGTCCAGGTAAAAGCTGTTTTCACTAAGTTTATTTTAGCTTACATGTAGCTATTAGTGAAAAAAACGAAGTGAGAAATAGATACATTAGGCCAATGACACTCTTTAATTCGGTAGGCTTGTCCCCATAATAGATGTTGGGGGAGATGGGTGAGGTGGGAAATCAATTATTAGGTTAAAATAGGTTTTACTTAGTAACGGTTAAAAGAGATCCCAATGCCATAACTTCACTGAAATTACAACGTACAGTAATAGCACAAAATTAATTTTATTAAAAAGTTATCATCTGAAAACATTTACACATTATTTACTATCTCTCACATGTAATACTTTATGAACTAGGAAGATGTTTTGGCTTAATTTTATAAATAGATACAGAAAGAGCAGAATCTCTATTTGTGTGACTGCTTGCAATATTTTATTTTCTAAATTATATAGCGTGGATTAAAGCTTTTTCATGTTTGTTCATGCTAACTTTTATGTTTTAAATGTGGTCTGCTACAGTTTTAATTCCACCTAGCTTCCAAACAAGTTACTAAGTCGTTGTTCATATACACCCGTCTAATTGGAGTTTTTGTGAATGACATGTCTTTGACATGTATATTTCTAATTTATTATACCTATTCATGTTCCAGCCACTGAATGGAAAGGAAAAATGTGTTTCTAACGGTACCAGTGGAAACTGTCCTGTGATCAACATTAAGAATGTCCACGGTGATGTAACTTTCGCTCAACAGGTCCACACACAAAAAACTGAAAATGTTCTTTGCATAACGGAGAATAACCAATCAACATCGCAAACAATGCGAAGATTAGAACAGCCTGTTAACCACACATCATGACTGCCAACTAAATAACAGCAAATTACAAATGAGGAAACCTTTAGATGTACAGTGAAAAGACAACTACAGGATGTTGATGGAAATCACTGTGAGTGATCTGCCTGTGAATTCGGGCTATTGACAAAAACTTACTGAAGTTACTTCTTAGTATTTAAGTAAAAAATAAAAAAGAGTTCCTTGTTTTCTTAATTACATCGCACACCTATTATAGCTAATGCTCTAATTTCATCGCTGCTGGGGGAGTTATTAAAAAGTTTAATAGTTCTTAGTCCAATCTAGATTTCACAATTTTATTCCCGTTGAGTGCCCTATGTACTTCTGTAGATAGAGAAAAGTCAAGCAAATCACTTAAGTCGTTAAAATTTGCTGTAAAGTATAGGCATTATATGGAAAGATAGAGTTTGATAAACCTTGTAAAACCATTTTCACATTTCCAAACAACAAACCGTGGGTAACCAGGAGCTTGAAACATGTACTAAATAACAAAAAACGTATTTATTTCACCAGTGATGCATTGGCTAAAAGATCTGCGGACAGAGGGGTAAGGGACAATAAAAGTGCGAAAAAAGAGAATAAGGATAAGATAGGGTCACGTGACTGTGCAGGCGACCTTCGTCATGCCTAGCAGGGGTCAAGTCCATGGCGTCTGCTAATCTCAAGAGGGACCGCACTAGGAAATTAAACTCGATGGCGAGAGCGATCAGGACTTGCAAAATGTTTTGAATAACTTCTATGCACGTTTTGAGAATCATGATTTTTCCGATAAAGTTAGGGAACTCAGACAGTCGCTTGTTTCCTACACTGACATAGTTATTTCTCAAGTCTGTGTGATGGAATCGCTACAGCGGGTCAAGGTTACAAGACGCAGGGGCTGATGGGATCTGTGGGCGTGTCTGGCGCTGCTGTGCTGTGCAGGTGGGCGGAGTGTTTCAACATCTTTCAACTCTCTCTCGACTGTGGGCACATTCCAGCACTCTGGAAACTTTCCAACATCGTGCCACTCCCCAACCAACCTCATCTTAGTCAACAGAATGATTTGCGGCCCGTACCACTAACCTGCCTCGTCATGAAAACTCTCGAGAAAATTGTCAAAAAATCTCATTTTAACATCTGTAGAGAGTAAATTGGACCCACTGCAGTTTGCCTATAGGAAGGGAAGGGGTGTTCAGATGTATGGATAAAAAAGAAGAGGTACAAAGGGTGCATAGCAATATTATCGGTATCATGTCTATCAAAAATTATAAATCTTTTACATTATTGATGTATGATGTGTGATGTATTGTGTACAATGAATTATGCATTGTGTAACAATGTAACAATGATTGTACTTTGAATAATGCAAAATTACGACATATCTATAACTTCACCTTCCATAAATTCCACCAAATTTCAAGAAAGGAGGTGGGAACAAGAAAAGTTTCCGGTATTTCCAATAACTTTTGTAATTCATTGTTCTTGTGCATTTCGCTATTGTTAATATAATGCCATGACATGGAGTTTATAAAGCACTTATGACATTTGATTCTTCGGTACTACCTGATTAAGAATTGCCTTTAAATGTATGTCGCTTTGCAAATTCTTCGTTATCACTCTCTTAGCAGAGAAAGGATAGGGCTGGTGGACTGGTGGTAGAAACCTGTAGTCGCTTCCCTTGTGGTCCAAGGGAGGCAATCGTGTCTGAACTGATGACCTTGTCTTTAATTATGTCTTGTACAGACAGATTCAACTCAGAGATGTTTTAAATTACTTCTTTTGTGATTCAGGACAAAATTGCTCGTATTATTTTTCCCAAATAACAAACAATCATAATTTTTTTCTTTTACACCCATAAACACACACACACGCAAAGCGGCAAGTCAGGGGAATTTGTGTTTGTGGTGGGGGGTGGGGGGGAGGAGGGGACAGAGAATCAAAGAACGATAAATGGAAGTGAAAGGATGATATAGATTCCGTATTTTTCCAATTTTTGTAGTAACTCACTAGAATGTCGTAAATTCATACCCATTATGTGATATATACGTGATATATGTCTTCCTACATTATTTCTAGTTCTCACAATTTTCAAAAGAAAAAAAAACATGTATATATATATATTTTTCATTCGCGTGTCATACTGTTATCTATGTGTCACAGTTGGGTGACATGAGACTAAACAGCCAGCACAGCGAAGGTGACCCAGCCGCCCCTATCGCACGACTAACAAAGGGTGGTTTTTTTTAATGCAATGTTTATTTGTTTATTTCGGATTATTTTGTTTGCTGAATTTCTGGGCTTATTTATAAAGATATAGATAAGTATTAGTAATTTGCTTTTGTCATAACTGCCAATAGGCGCAGTCTACGGGGCGGTGAGATGGCCTGTAAGTGTTTGGGCCTGGTTAATGCCACGGACTGATGGGCCTGGTAGATGCCATGGAGCGCTTGCTGAGTTTTGTTGTTATTGTTGTTGTTTCGTGAGTTGGAGTTCATTTTGTCTTGGAGTATGTTGGTCGCTTGTCCCTGGAGACAGCGCCATTTTGTGTACAACGTCCTACCCCAAGAGGCAGCGTTTGTGATGGAAGAAGGTTAGGTCTCTCGTCCCCAGAGACAGCGACATTTAATGTGGAACGTCTAGTCCCGAGTGGAGGTGTCAGTGATGTTGTGTTTGTTTGATTTGTTTTCTATGATTTAAGATAATTCTTTTGTGTGTGTGTGTGTGTGTGTGTGTGGAAGATATGTATATATATTTAGATTCTGGAATATTAGTCCCCAGTGACTGTTGGTACATTGGAACAACAATACCCAGTCACTGAAATTAAGGGTACCATCCGATAAGTCATTAGTGAAATCATTGTTCTTATGTTTGATCATCAAGAAAAGGAACTTTCCTTCTTACAACCTGTACTTACAACCAGAGATCTTAGATAGTAAGAAGGATTGACTGATGTATGTCTACTGGGAGATTTTGTTAACATTTAATGTGTATTTTTATGAGTTAAATTTAGTTCCAATATGTATATATAATATACAATTTATAATGAATAATTTATACAATTTCTTACATATAAAATCATGCTGTTTTCTCAAAAAATGTGAATTATTTTATTCATTCATCTTTGAACAATTACAACCTACAAGTTCTACAGAAACATGTTCACAAACTGACACTGCTAAAATAATGATGAAAATTGCTTTACATTATCAAAAGATAGAAATCCTTGAACTATTTGAACTTACAATAATTGCTATCTTGATTATCTTAAAAGCAAGGCTCCATAGTAGTTTATCAAAACTGCTGTGATTAAGTTATGAAGTCCTGCGGGCGGTGCATCTTCAGACTGGATTACCACAAACACGACAATAAACACTTTTTCCTTTCAGTTTATCTCACATTGCAAATTTGTAAATATATGTAAAGAGAGAGAGATGTGCAGACGTAGTTCTGTGTGGGTGGGCATTGAACTTTCAGAAAAGTGTGAGGTAAAAGCCAATTATCAATCTTGATAAATGCCATTACGAATGATATAGCAGTATTCAAGATTCGGTATAATGTATTTTATTCTTTTACAACCGGCTTTTGATAATATTTATATGCCTAAAGTACGTAGTTCTATTACAAAGCATAAATATATGCAATGCAAGTGGCTCTCAGATGGCAGGACACACCATGTAGGGGAGGCTACGCACACGAAGTTGGGTTCTTGGATGACAAAGCAAACATGGGTGGTCTCCCTTTAACAATTACTAGTACTTTTGGAGCTTTGTTAATTTTCTGAGATGGGGGAGGGAGGATGAAGAGGCGTTCCATAGCGCAGAAGTGCGATGGTTGTTATCATTACATTGAGGACCATAAATCGCGAACTAGCTCTCAGCGATAAGCATACATTTGTGCCTCGGCATAATATTTCAAAAGCAAGCCATCATTTATCTAAAGGACATTGTGTTAATAACAAATAACTCCATTGTCTTCATTTCTTCATAGTCTTCTTTAGCAACTAGGGGAAATAGAACTGGCAACGTTTATGCAGCAAAACTTCAGAAAGATAAACTTTACGAATATCGTAATCATTGTTCTTTCTTTGCATGTTTATCCATTTCAATGTTCATGGATGGGTACTAAAATTGCTATCAATCTAGCCACATTTGTTGTTCACAAGAATCGTTTTAAGGATTTATCCTCTTGCTGTCTCCTCGTGTATGCACGGCCATGAAATGTCAAGGGTTCAGGGAAGCGAGCAACCTACACCGCCTCAAAATGTCGAACGGCGGACATTCGGGCGTCTTGGGGCCGTGGTGTATCGATGCTCTCAGTCATCTATCAATAACTTTGGGAAATCAGAGTTGAGTAGTTCGCCCTCAACAGTCTTGTCCGAGCTTTACAAGAAGCCTGCGAGTAGGTAAACAGTTGTTTTTTCGTTACTTCAGTTAGTCGATATGGTCTGGTCTCATTTCTTAAGATTACAGAATGTACTGTCTCGCTGTTTTACCGCTCATTCCTGGTTATTACATGTTTATTACCATTCAGTGACAATATGCTCGGCAGCTACAGTTTGAAAGATTTGATCCGTAGCCAAGATGGCGGTGGTGAACCAGAGTTATGCATTAGAATTTATAGTTTTGCCATTCTTGTTTGGGAGATGATCATCGTTTAAGACTTTCAGCTGGTTTGTATTTTTTCTTTTTTCATAGCCTGGTAGGCACGTGTAACATGCCATGAAATGTTGTTTCAATGCTGCTTATAATTATGCACTCATATTGCCCGACACGTAAGTCGTCTTTTGCACATATTACACCATTAGCCCTCAAACACACACACACTTGTGGTTGAAGAAGGTTCTCTAGCGTCTGGATAACCGTGTATTTGCGTTTATGACATTCGAAAAAAAAATCTTAAACTCTCGGTTCTGTACATTACTGGAACTCAGAGTACGATGTCCTGTGTTGTTTACGTCTGTGTCCAATGGCAACAGTCAATCAAAATGCAACATTTCATGTACACTCTCACACTCACTGTCGCGTGTCGGCGACTGTGCTGTTGTCTGTGCTGTGCTTCCCGTACTGTGCTGGCGGCCGGCGCTGGTCTCTTTGTCATAAGCCGCTTTGGGTGAGTAGAGTCTATTCTTTTGGGTTCCACAATATTCTAATCCGTAGGGTCCCTGGTTGGTGGTGGAAGTGCGAGTGAGAGGATTTTTATATGTTAAAAACCATGTTCAGGTTTTTGAATGCTAGACATGCTGCTTCACGATGTTAGGTTAGCATTTGTGATGGCCGTGTCACTGCGCTTGTAGCGCGCACCCGTTTCCCCCTGTATGAATTTGTTAGTATTCAGTGAGTTATAAACGTTTGAAGTGTGAATTAAAGTGCAGTGGCGGCCATTTTCTGAAAAGCGGGTTCAAAGATTAGCGTCAAGATGGCCGACCAGATTTGTTTACTCCTAAACTTTTGCAGACAAATCTTTTGATCGGTTATTATTTGAATCGTTCTTTAAAGAAATTGAACATACAGACTACGGGCTTTCTCCTTCTGGCAAAGTATAACACGATGGGGTTCTGACAGGGAAACAGTATCGAAACAGCGTTTGAATTGGGTCTGAAGTGGGTACTGATCGCAGTAGGGTACCTCGATTATAACATATTTAAAGCCGATTTCTAACTTTAATTTTAACACAGCAGTTTATTTTCCTGATAGTTTAATAACCAAGTAATCCATTTTTAAAGAAAAGTCAAACTGCACAAAACTGACCCCTATCACCTTTCGGGGCCTCTCGCACAAAACTGTTCCGCGCGATTTCGTCGTGGAGGGTCACATGTGTATTTGTATAAAAACATTTTTATAAAGTGAGCGGTTTTGCGACTAGTCCGATGGTCATATGTATGTGATTGTATAAGGACACTTTAGAAAGCGAGTGGTTTAGTGACCAGTCTGATCATAGAAATATATTTGCACAAAGTTTCACGAGAGTCGCCTGTTGATTGAATGGATTGTTCTCTCCGCAGGCTTCTACTTCTACTTATTCTACTTCGTCTTCTTCTTCATTCTTCTTCCTCTTGATGATTTTTGCCCTCATGGCCTCATCCTTGTCGTTTCTTCTCGTTCTACTGTCCGCCATTATGTCAACCGTCCACCCTGATCCTCATCGCCTCGTCGGCGCATGGACGCGTGACCCTGTTGCGCCAGTGTGCGGCTAAGCCAGCGGTTCTCAACCTGTGGTGCGCGACCCCCTCGGGGGGGGGGGGGCGAAGGTGGTCCTATTCTAAAAGTTTCTTATACCGGTATTAGTGAAATTAGTTTACATTGTGTAACCGAGTGGTGAGGGGCCTCAAACTCCAAATCTCTTCTCCCTATTCAAGTACATTGTCTCGGCATGCAGTGACTTCTCACTTCCAAAACTCAAAACACAATCCCCCTCTCAACAATTAAGCCTGCAATCTCCCTCCTCTCGCCTTTTGTCCTCTCTCTCTCCCATTCTCTCATTGGTGACTCCCCTCTTCCTCTCCAGTCACATCTCTCTCTTTTTTTTAACATCTAAAAGGCACGCATTCAGCCATCATTCACACCCTTTTGCCCTCGCACGTGCTCAGTCCTAGTACTCTAGGTCCCTGACAGAAGGCCATGACCAGATAGCGCGGGGTGGGGTCTTAAGAATGACCGATGACTGCTGCTAAAGGCCTATTCCCACGCTGCAATGTTTCTTGTACAAGAACTTGCGCATAGACAGCTTTGCGCAATGCGTCCTATTCCCACGTAGCAAGGCCACACACGTGTCTTGCGAACTGACGTCATCCGCACACTGCATTGTGGGAAGTTAACAATATGGCAGGCTACATCGAAGACGAGATACTTTTCGAAGCAACTGTGGCGACTCTAGTTATTTTACATGAAGAGGAGAGAGAGAAGAAGAAAGAAAAAAAGATGTGGGTGAGGGAGTGGGTAGCTCGAAGGAACCGATTCGGAGCATATTCGTGTCTGCTTAAAGAAATATCGTCAGAAGATTCACGGGAGTGCAGACGCTTTTTGCGAATGTCGTCTGCCACATTTTATGATCTGCTTCATTTAATCGAGCCTGCAATTCGCAGACAAGACACTGTCATGAGACAGTGTATACAAGCAGAAGAAAGACTGGCAGTGACACTGATAATTTTCCCACATCGCAATCATCTTCACGCAGTTCTCGTCCGACTACATAGCCATTGTTGATGTGAAAAGCGAGCCTACTGTCTTCAAGCATTCCGATTGGCTACAGCTCTACAAAGTAGGTCGTCCTTGCGGGAAAATAGAAACGCGCTCTATATCTTGCAACCCAGCGACAAGGCCTCTCTGCGTGCCGTGTGCACAACTCGACAAGGCCTTGCGGGGGCTGCTAACCCCGCAAAGTGCCCAACATTGCAACGTGGGAATAGGCCTTAATGGCATATTTATCGGACATATTTGAGAAGCTGAACGTTGTGAATACTTCTCTGCAAGGGAAAGACACCACCATATTACAAACAACTGACAAGATCAATGCTTTCGTCCGAAAAATTTCGCTGTGGACGCAAAAGATACGCCAGGAAAATATTTTTGATATGTTTCCGTGCTTGTGTAAGTGCAAGGCTGACAACTTGAATCTTGATCAGGTGAAGAATGTAATTATTGCCCATCTAAACGGACTGCAAGAAAGGTTTCAGCATCACTTCGCTGAAATTGATGTGACTAAAGACGATTGGATTCGTAATCCATTTCTCGCTGATCCTAGCACAAGCGGGTTGTCCTCGGAAGAAGAAGAGCAGCTCATCGACCTTTCGAGTGACCAATCCCTGAAAATGGTCTTCCAAACAACACCAGTGCCAACATTCTGGATTAGCGTCAACGGTGCTTTCTGAGAAAGCAATGAAAGTTCTTCTGCCATTTTCAACGTCGTGAGCAAGGATTTTCTGCATTGGCAGCACTGAAGTCTCAATACAGAAATCGTGTGGACGCAGAGGCTGAGCTGCGAATAGCAGTGGATACGAACATCGCACCCATGTTCGCATCTCTATGCAACAGCAAGGAGGCTCAACCTTCTCATTAGTCAAAGAGAGTGTCCAATAAAATAATATTCATCATCATCAACAGTAGAATTTGCTTTAGTAAAATTTCATTAACAGTTATACTTCTTGCAGATACGAACTTTGTTCTTCCGTTGTTGAATTGTATTGATTTCCTCGACGCGGCGTTCGAGGTTAGCTAAGGCTCCCCCACTCTTCCACCGACCGAGGGGGGACGCGGACGTACCGGTGTTCGTCAGATGGGTGGGGGGGGGGGCGTCACAAGTAAAAGGTTGAGAACCGCTGGGCTAAGCCTTCTGTGGAGCAGCTAGGGTGGGGACCTGCGAGCAGGGGATCACGTGACCAGCGTTCTACCCACTTGAGGGACATTTGACCTGCCAACCCGCAGTGCGTGCGGACGGTGTGTCTTTGTGTTTACTGTGACTCGCCTGTGCAAAGGGCAATTGTTTTATATGTTTGTTTATTTATTCTAATTTTTTTTGTAGGTGCTAGAGACGTATTCTCTTGTTTCTCTTGCATTAGTAGTTAATAATTTAGTTTGTTTTGTAATGTAAATTTTGTCTTTGTCATTCCTGTGTGGTCTGCGCTCAGTTGCGGTTCCAATGGTATGTCGCAGGCCGTCTCTGGCCGATCGAGTGATTGTGCGTTTGTGCCGGCTGTGTGAGCGGTTGGGGCGTGCATCCAGCGACGTCGGGGGCAGATCCGCGACACTCACACAAATAGCAACAGTCTGAGTACCTATAGGTCCTTTATTAGGAAAGTAAATGATATCGGCGATCATCCACAAGATTCGTCAATAGATTCTTTGAATGTTCAGTTTGTCCTCTGCCGAGAACAAAATAATGCATTTCAAACAGTATTTACCTGAGAAAGGCAAACAGGCACATGTGTTATGTTAGGAACAGGGGTTGTTGCCCCTGTCTGTTGTTAGTCAGG
>SRHC01003349.1:198931-232942 GCA_004794325.1 Pomacea maculata | reverse complement strand
GGGGGGGGGGGGGGGGGGGGGGGGGGGCGTCACAAGTAAAAGGTTGAGAACCGCTGGGCTAAGCCTTCTGTGGAGCAGCTAGGGTGGGGACCTGCGAGCAGGGGATCACGTGACCAGCGTTCTACCCACTTGAGGGACATTTGACCTGCCAACCCGCAGTGCGTGCGGACGGTGTGTCTTTGTGTTTACTGTGACTCGCCTGTGCAAAGGGCAATTGTTTTATATGTTTGTTTATTTATTCTAATTTTTTTTGTAGGTGCTAGAGACGTATTCTCTTGTTTCTCTTGCATTAGTAGTTAATAATTTAGTTTGTTTTGTAATGTAAATTTTGTCTTTGTCATTCCTGTGTGGTCTGCGCTCAGTTGCGGTTCCAATGGTATGTCGCAGGCCGTCTCTGGCCGATCGAGTGATTGTGCGTTTGTGCCGGCTGTGTGAGCGGTTGGGGCGTGCATCCAGCGACGTCGGGGGCAGATCCGCGACACTCACACAAATAGCAACAGTCTGAGTACCTATAGGTCCTTTATTAGGAAAGTAAATGATATCGGCGATCATCCACAAGATTCGTCAATAGATTCTTTGAATGTTCAGTTTGTCCTCTGCCGAGAACAAAATAATGCATTTCAAACAGTATTTACCTGAGAAAGGCAAACAGGCACATGTGTTATGTTAGGAACAGGGGTTGTTGCCCCTGTCTGTTGTTAGTCAGGGATTATTGCCCTTACCAGTATGAGAGTGTGTTTGCTGCGTCGTGGTTTCCCGTCAGAACCCGACGTCATTTTATGACGCAATTTTAGAGGGACGTAGCGTGAAAATTATTTGGAAGACAGCAGACGGCTGTGGGGAGTGAAGAGAGGCGGACTGAAAGTGTGGAGTGTCCGCTTTGGATCTTGTGTGTTGATCCCAGAGAATATATTCTTAGTGGTCGACTAGGTGTCTGCCAAGTCAGCACTTACTCCTATTAAGAACCGGAATGTGTATGTGGTTCCCCCTAAGAGTTTGTTCGTGGATATCAGCCAAGTGTTGCCAAGACTGCACAATTTCTGGACCAGAGAAAGGGAGGAATTTACCAGGACGTTTTATGTTTGGTTGCACATACGATAACTTCAGGCAGTGTGGTGTGAGTAACTAAGACTTTAACGATCTATTCGAAAACCATCGTCTACTTTGATTTACAGGCCGCGGCGTGAAAGACATACAAACTTTATATATAGTTCGCAGTATTGTGTGTGTGTGTGTGTGTGTGTTCAATGTTGACTGATATAAAAGTTTTGTTGCCCACGACAAATCTATGTGATTTGTGAGTGAAAGAACACGTAAGGGGACGTGTGCGTACAGTAAGTGCGAGTAGTGTGAAAGTGTGAATTTAACGCGTCCCTGGCATGCTATAAATATTATCAAACCAATTAAAATATGACAAAGATATATTAAGGCTATCCCTGGCATACGAAACCTAATTATTAAATATGTACGTGTAAGAATTATCATTGTAGAAATAATTACACAATGAACTGAATAATTTATAAACCTATATAACTATGACCAAATGATACTTTATATCGCAGTTCAGAATTTTAATCAATCAATATTTAAGCCTTTGTTATAACTTGTTGTTTACTGTAAATGCGAAGTAGAAAGGAAATCAATACAAAATATTAAAAAACTTAATGATCTTTTAATGTTCCAAGGGTCTCCTAATCACCAGTGGTAGTAATAATACAAACCGGCTTTTGGAATGTAAATTCGGTAAAAACACCCTTTGCATATCAGATTTTACATTTTATGTCAGTTTGCCATCGTCTTTGATCCGCTCAATGACAAGCGTATCTAGTCTTGGATATTATCTAGTCATAATTTTGTACCTGTTTCTTCTTCTGTCTCCTTTTGTTGTTTACTTTATTATTGTCCTTGCAGTTCTTATGACCTGAAAACGTATTCATACTACCTGCTCTTGTGTATTATTTACTGTGATCAAAGGGTTTCCGTAGGACTGTTTCTCGCTTCCTCCTCGCTGATGTAGATTCTGCAAGAGAAACGAAATGACTTATCGTAGTATCACTGTGACGTAACGAGGCGGGGAGAAAGGCTGGCCTAACTCGCCCGAGGGGAAAGGGGTCTCTTTAGCTGGCTCGCTCTACCCGACTTTCACCCTCACACCCTCACGCCTGTTCGCACGTCCGCACGCGTACTGACTAACAGTCACACTCACCCGCGTGCGCAAATACAACTGATAAGACAGTTGTACAAAGTAAAAGATTATAATTAAAACAGAAAAGATGCAACATTGGTCTCTCGATACATGAACTATCATCAGGTCCTTCAAGTTAAACAATGCAAACAAACAAAATGCACTTTCCTTCTAGCACTCTGAATCCGCATCCGACGAACACTCCCCGGGACGCGTACACTTCATCAGTCTTGGACAGTTCTTACAGAGCGTCTTCACGACAGACTGCCCCTAGACAACCAGTAGTGGACAGCCACAGACCTGCCTTGGCACACTACTGTCACTACTGGCTGAGATCACAAGTCACACACCGTTGCCCCTGGCAATGACGATGGCGACAGACGTTAGAACTGTCCCTAGCTCACTGGCATTGGTGCTCCTCTGGTTGCCCCAGTCAACGGACACAGATGCGGTGATGATTTCAGGCGACAGTGGTCCGGCACCAGCTCCAGACGACCAAGACCACGGAGACACACAGGAACAGTAATCCCTACTCCTGACAGTTGCCCTAGGCAACGGGTGGCAGAGTTGCTGTTGCCGGTTCTGACGGTGTACCCACTTCTTGACTTCTGCGAGGACGGAGACCCCTTTCTCACTCCCACGGTTCCAGACTGTAAGTGCCAGCAAGTAGCGCGATACGTTCTCGTAGAACGCCCCCCCCCCCCCTGCAGACTTGCTGCCTACAGCTGATGCGACGCTCAGAGACGGTTGTCCCTGCTGGTGTGTTTGGGAAAAGGCCCCGACTACCGCTCTGTCCTAGCCTATATACCACTGGAGCACGTGGTCCCTCTGACTACAACGAACTTGTCCTGACGCTATCGTAAAGTGACTACATCCCATCGCGCTATACTCGGGTACCTATGACATCTACCGTTCCTCTTTCTCACGGTCGGCCACATCAACCCCCGACTGTCGTGACACTCAGTCTCGTTCTCTCATTCAGCACCGGTGTCCAGTTGGTGGCAAAGAAAACAAACTCTGTTCTCGTGGCCTAGTGCATCGGTCTTTCAATTAACAACCGTACCTGTGAAGTGGTGACTGCGGAAAGTTCTTGAATAATGTTGGCCATTACTTCAAATTCAAGTGACGTGTCCCCTTTAAGTGATATTATTTCCCTTAATATTTTTACCAAAGCAACAGAAAAATGAAATTCTCATTCTCTCTCTCTCACACACACACACACACATATGATGTTTATTTTGTAATCAAACTGTACAGAATGTTTCGGATATTTCTTCAGCTTCTGACTTATCATCAATCATCAAACATTGCTCAACAGGAAGGAGATGAGTTACCTACCCTGACATTATAAGCTGAAGGCGGACCACGAACTAATATCCCTGGACTGCTGGCAGACGATATTTTCCAGTTAACTGCTAAAACGAGGCATTAGACGACATAGCTTCCGGTTTATTCACATTCTTTGTTACGGCTCGCCTGGACTAACAGCGGATCACTCGCAAGAGGCTAAGAGTGAGTCTCGGCGTGCAGGCATCAGTCCATCAATACAAATCCATGGGCGGACGAAGCGTCAAGATGGCTGATGATCGGCCTTCTATTCTCCTGACGGTAAGTAGCCAGTGACGGCCCTAACATACCTGTAATCACAACGATGTAGGTGAGGTATAGCAACCAAGCCATGCAAGAACTTCTAGACGAAAATTAGATGTACTTATCTCCGAGACTGTAGGTTAGTTCGGAGATCCACGATGCAGATGCTTTCCTAGAAGATTAACATGGCGGTAGGGTTAAAGGATGTATCATTGACTAATTGCAGTGGTTTGTGTAACTGAACCTAACCACATCATTACAGTTCACATACAGTAATGAATATCTCTCAAAGATGATTTTTTTAACCTACATGGAAATTAGTTTTCGTCAATATTATTGCCAAATATGAATCACATTGTTCGAACCTCAAACGTAGCATCGGCTAATTCTGTTTGAATACATGTACTGGCAGAACAATTGTGTAGATCGTTTAATAATCGAGATGGACAAAAAGGACATCTTAGCACATTCCATTCGCTGATATGTTTGTTACCTTGTTTCACGTTGTTTCTTTATTTTTGTTCTCTCCGCAAATAAAGGGGGATAAGTGGGACGAATACACAACAGCACTCACTACTGGAAGTCGTGCTGAAAAAAAAGGACCAGGTACAAAAATAGTCTTCAGAAGCTCCAGTCACATCTATTGTGTTACATATTATTTATCTCTACGTTCAGACATTAGAAAATCATAAAATGATCTCAAAGTGTCGTGCTGTCCCATAGCCAGTATATAAGTATGTACAGTCGTGCTGTCCCGTAGCCAGTATATAAGTATGTACAGTCGTGCTGTCCCGTAGCCAGTATATAAGTATGTATAGTCGTGCTGTCCCATAGCCAGTATATAAGTATGTATAGTCGCTGGATTTGCGCCCCAGAGATCCGGCTAGTGGTGCACAGCACTTCTAACAATAACAGTTGAAATTAATAAGCTGGACACATCGCTCAAAAATGGTAATGAACTATATAAACAGGAATTTTGTGCACTAGATATGACTGAGAGTTCTACGAGAGTGTAGATAGCATTCGTTTATTTAGTAATTCCATTAATCCTTCTGTTAGTTAAATGCTAGTGATGGTGGTTAACCCTACTTTCCACCTGATAGTTCACTTTCAGTCTGTGTTGAGATTCAAGCGAATATTGAAGGATTGGTTCCGTTAACAGGCTGGCTAGAGACTAAAAAATTCTCTTAGGGCTCATATTTGGTGTTTAAGTTATCAAAGACCAACTACAGTGGTCCGAGTTATAAACAAAGTCTGGTAGGTAGAGACAATATAAACATATTCTGGAAATTATAGCGCCGGAAAAGCACAATCGTTTATTTATTATTTTATTTCAATGATGACGATTTGGATTTCTAGTCAGTAAGTCCTGGAAAATCTGAATCCTTTGGTTGGAATAACCTGCTACATCAGAGCTCGTCCCTTAACATTATAACATGACAGCGGTCAGAAC
The DNA here is from genome assembly GCA_004794325.1 of Pomacea maculata. Lineage (NCBI taxonomy): Eukaryota > Metazoa > Mollusca > Gastropoda > Architaenioglossa > Ampullariidae > Pomacea > Pomacea maculata. The sequence goes on along the minus strand of SRHC01003349.1, from coordinate 227,714 downwards.
AGTGTACAGATTCCTTGGAAGATATATTTAGTTTGCTCCATGCGCGTAGAATAATATTAAGTAATATTAAATTTAAGTTTTTGAAGTGCCAAGCCATATATGTTTCATTCTGAGCAGTAGATTTCCTTGAGCAACATCTACAAAAATATTGGAAATCAGTCACGATTAACAACCAGATTACGTGTTCAGGTTTGCGTTGCAAGTAATCATGATCTTTGAGTATGTTTGCCCCTCACCAGCAACACATTTGAAGATAACTGCACGACCGTTCAACCTAGCACTGACAATAATAAAGTACCACAATTAGAAGCTGTAGCTTTTCGAAGATGACGGGTAATGTAGCGATACTTAAAAGCACACATCCTATTCTTTTTACAGTTTCCTCGAAGAATTTTAAATGATGCTGCAAAGTTTAGTAGCGCATATACTTTAGTACTTTCACAATGAGTTCAAGGGGGGAAATTATTTTAGTAATATTTTGTTGAAACTGAGTACAGCATGTACGATAGTATTTCTTCTGGAGTACAGAAGGAAAAACGACTTCCAGTAATATATTCTCTAAACTGTAAGTACTGCAGGAAATATAGGATATAATATGTTTTGGTAACTTAAACACCAATGATTTAATATCTGTATTAATTTTCTGGATAGTGTTTCTATGAATAACAACACTATTTGAGTTTCTATTATTAATGCTCCTGTTTTTGGCTAAACCACTTTTAAAACCTATTTATTCCACTTTTTCCCACTTACATTAACAATCTTTGTTTTTTATTTCAATTATTTTATCAATCCGCTGTGTGTCTATCGTCTTTTAAAAATGGCCACAACGTTCGAGCATTCACATGCTTCCACTTGATTTACATTACAAGGCAGTTACACTTTTATACATTTACTTTACAGATTCTGAAATTCTGCAGGTTTATTTTCTCTTGATTTCATGCAGATAATAGTGAATGGACATGATAGATTACTTATTGAATGTATCTGTAACTGTAATATCTTACACGCGACCATTTTTTTTTTCTTCATATTTCCTAAAATCTGTCTCTCTTAAGAGACTTCACACCCTGTTTTCCCCAGTTGCAAATGTTGCAAAAAAAGTGCATTGTAACCTTACAGACTTTGTTTATTTTCTATTTTCTAACGAAATCTCGGTGCTTTTATTATTTTTAAACCTATACTGACTTTAACAGTAGCACAATTGTCTTACACTGTCAAACAAATTGCGTGTGCTGCGGTAGCCATACAACATCCCTTATAAGTCTTCTCCCCATCCCAAGTTCAAAGCACTTTACATTGTCACCTCAACAAGCAATCACTTCGTTTGAGCAGCCAAAGATTCCGTGCCGCTGTGGCATGATAATGTGACGAGATACACAAGACAGACGAGGCAGCAGCAAGAGCAATATTTTCAGGAGAGTTTGCAGCTAAAGCATCGCCAAGCTGAGCGATCTGAGTGCGAGGATGAGCACACGTTAAAGATGGAGAGGATGCAGCAGGAGCAACAACCGTCATTGGAACCAGAAAGGAAGGTAACTGACTCGCAAAGGAGTAGTTCTGAAATACTGGACTGGAAGGAGGGTCATCGGGATCTGTTTGACATCTACCATCGAAAGAACCAAACAATACATCATCCTCTAGCACAGGGCAGATGGGAGAATAAAGGTGAGAGATTAGTCTTGAGAATCTACCATATACTGTACATAGTTTACACGATGGAAGACTTAAGCAGAATGATGCTGAGTTAACATCACTATTTTCTGGATGGGTCAGATCTTCAGATTTTCTCCTTTAATACAGAGGATTTTCCCGTCTTTGCTTTTTAAGTCTAGATGCCACACCTGCTTTATCTATCTCAGATTGTTTAGTGCTGACCACAGGTTTAAACAATTTTTACAATTCTCTTCATCAGCTTTAAGATCAAAGGAAAATGTTTATTGAATTATTCGATTCAGACGAAGTAGTAAGATTTTATTTTATGAGTCAAAAGGGAATCAGGGATTGGTATCACTGTTATGAAATGTTAGATGTTTTCTATGATATTTTTTATTTTCTTGCTTTTATGCTCAGGAACATTTTTAACGAAAAATAACACTGAGCCACACATCAACATGTACACAACAGCTAAGGTATGAAGGTAAAGTGTTGAAAATTTAACAAAATATCGAATTTCTCTGAATGTGTCTACGTATTCTATGTTGATTGCAAAAGTAGTAGTTGCTATTGATAAATCACATCTGCTTCATTTGAAATATCTCTTTGTCACTGCAATTTGTTTTTAACATGGATGTTTACCAACTGCAAATCTATTTTGAAACAAACAGTTAAATATATCTATATGACTATCAATTACAAGTGCGAAATTTCTAGACTTTGTTTTGTCACAGTCATCAACAATAATGTTATCATCATTTAATGACATCCCATTCGGTCTCTTTCATCTGTTGATGATTACTTCCTCTATTTAAGTTTTTAAACGAGTGATATTCGGCAGACACTTCCACCTTCTACTTTTTCGACCAATCGTTTGGAATTCTCTGCTACCTTCTCGACGGTCGCAACTTTCTAGTCACAAAACTAAGCTCACTTACATAATCAAGCAAAGTCTTCTAATTGCTTCCTCATCATCCACGCACTTCATGTTTCGCAAGCTGTAATCCATTTACCTTTGCTTGCTTTTTTAAATAATTGTATGATAAACTATTCGTTTGCTATCTTTCATTTAACTCGCTCCATATTGATAAGCTATACGAATTATGTTGCCCCTTTTTTTAATATAACCTGTGTACAGGATTTCCCACTAGAAGAGAGTCAAGAAGCCTGGATACAGTGGGTTAACGACGCTTTTCCTAATCTTCATGGCACCAATTTCTGGCTTCCTGTCTGTGCAAAGGACTTTGCTTCGTTGCATTGTAGCGAGAAACAGTCAACACTGGACACTTCTCACCAACAGGCTCCTTGGTACAACTCTGTCAAAAACGACTCAGCCTTACAGCGGGTGCTGCTCTGTCTGAAGGAAAGATCAAAAGCGAAGGACGAGGTGATGTTTGTGCTCAGTCAGCTGTACTTTGGACAAAACTCCGGCGTACCTTGTTACTCAGCAGCAGCTGTCTATTTACCTCCACCCGACAGTGTCCCTCCTGCTCCACCAAGGAACTGGGAGGAAGGCGACTTTGACCTGCTCATCATTCACCGTAGTTACGGTCTTGTCGTCTGTGAGGTGAAGGCTTTTGGCGATAACTCATCTAAGAGTGGCATGTCACAACACGATGTAGACAGCAAGATACGAAGTAAACTCAAAGAGGCCATATTACAGGTGGACAGGGCGGAGGCCGTGTTGTCACACCTGGTGTCAGACATCGTCCCAGGCCTGCGCATCACAAAGACAATTGCTTTCCCGAACCTTACAGGTCATCAGATACAACAGGCACTTGCTGAGGATCCGATACTGACTGAGGTAACATTGCAATGTTCATGCTCTAAAATCATAAATTTTATATGCTTATACAAGTAAAGTGAAACAGTTTACTAATAGTTTCTTACATCGTTGGAGGTCAGTACATGGCACTCACTGAAGATCCCCGGTCTGTTTAGGTAAACAAATTTTTCGTTGTTGACTACTGCAACTCCTTCGTTTCTAGCCTTCTGGTTTCCGCTTCCGCAACCTTCAACTCTTGCAGAAAGTCGCTGCTCGCCTGATGCTCCGGTAAAGTAACACATCACGTGACATATCCTCCTGCTTAGCTTACTTCACTGACTGCCAATCAACGACCGTAGTACATGTAAACTGAGTTGTTTTGTGTCAAATGTCTCACACACTGTGCCCCTAATTTTTTTTCCCATGTTTTACCATGTCTGCACTTTGGTCTTTCTTTGCCATCATAAAATGTAATTTATTTGCTAAGAACTCTCGATGCAGGATGCTGGATGTTGTGATTTGCAAAATGCAGTGAGATTTTCGATTTCTAGGATATGATATTCTATAATACCATTTTATAAAAATGAAAGCCAATCATCTCATTTTGAATAATATAATCCCCATGTAAGGCCAAGTTATTTGACATCGCAGAAGTATTGCTAGGTCGAGGCTTGAAAGAAAAAGATGGTGAAGCTGTCAGAATCATAAAGTTGAACTACACATTCAACATGTACCCTTAACACTGTGAACCACTTACATACTTCGTTATTGTTACGGTCCTTCGACTTAAGATCTTGTGTCTCATCTTCTATTAATAGGTTTAGAATCAGTAGACTGCTGCTGAAACTCGATTAAAACAATCAAGGTTCCTAAAGCCGGCCAACCTTAAGTAAGCTTGAAAGTGTTCGAAGATAGTAACCTAGGGTTTTCAAAACCCTGTATTGCATGAAGAAACGACAAGGAGAATTTTAAATATCCATTTTACTACCACTGTCGTTGTCTCCAGTGAGATTTGACCAGAAACTTAAAAAGTTCATTGACTAAACCAAACAGCTGCACAGCAGATTTTAATTTTAAACACTTTATGGCCTCGTTAAATTTATTTACACAATCAGTTTTTAAAAAAACACAGTGAGCAATACAATTTTAAAACATTATAAACTAGGTTTTTTTTTAATAGAATTAAGACTGTCTTAGCTAGATTTTCATTTCCATTACTAATGTTTGTCACTAAGCGTGTGCAACGCATCTAAATGACTAGGAGCGAAACTTAAAAAGAATTTGCTTCTTTAGAACAGTTAAGTATTAGAGACATGTAGTGCAGTTATCACCAGATCGAAACTGTGAAAAATGGGTTGTTTCTGGATAAAAAGGGAAAGGTGCATTTGAGTAATGGTTCAACAATACCTGGTTATTTTACAGGCTCTGTGTCGGTGTCTTGGAGCAGCAGATGTTGCGGGCATCACTGACCTTTGTCTCACCTGTGATCAGCTTTCTGTCTCTAGTACCCCGGGTATTGTCAGCACTGACTTTGGTAAATGGTGGCTGCGATGTGTGGTTGGGTCTGGATCTGCAACCGAAATCAGTTTTGGGGATTACCAGAGACTGTTGGCCAGGTTAGTACTAACAGGTTTCAAAAACAGTTAGCATATTTGATATGACACGAGACCATAATGATAATTTAAAGCCCATATCTAGCGGATTCTATTTTTTAAAAACGAATGTCAAAAGATTTACCAAAATTTATTCTGTATTGATAACAAAGAAATACACACACAAATACAGAAAGAACACATTCAAAAGAATTAAACTGCAGTACCAGCTCGAGATAGCTTTCATAAGCACAACCCTTTTAAACGGTCGAATGACCAAAATAAAATAAATCAGCAAGAAGGCCTGCTGTCCTAAAACGTGGAAACCACTTGGTTATTAAACTCTCTCGTTGTAGGACAGTGAAGTCTCCGGAGGAACGAAGGACTTTTACTTGTGAATAGATAGTGAGTATATTAGATATGGTGACAGAGGAGGAGCCCTAGGTGACCCTGTGTCATGTCACAGCCATCTGATGATCAACTCAGACTTGAACAAACAGAAAGATGAGCGCACGGAGAGGAGGTAGGACTTGACTACGTCTTGTTGGCAAAGAACAAAGTGTACAGAGGAGTTCTAGGGCCAGTTGTACAACACATTTCTACTTTGAAACTCTTTCATACTGTAAATGTATTTAGATAACACAGTGCGCAATACAAGTTTACACTTTAAAAAATTGTTTTAAACAACATAAAACTGCTTAAGCCAGATTTTTGTTCCCGTCAGCTGAATTTTCGTATGCACTTGTGCAAAGCAGTGACTTCTGAAAAAGAGTTTTTACATTTGCTTCCTTAGAACAGCTTTATGTTTTAGAAACATCTCGTGCAACCAGACATTGAATTCTCTGTAGTTTGTCAGTTATGTGGTGTGAACAGCCAGCAACTAGAGCTCGCGATAAAGTCTGGAAACAACTACTGAACAAATCAGGACTTCTGTTGTCTGAACATCTGGATGAAGTTTGATCGCACTAATGTGAATAACCCTAACTAATAAGCTTAAAGACAAATCTGAGTTAGAGGGTTGTCCATGGGAGTGTCATTCCAGGGACATAAGCCGTGAAGATGATGATGTGAGCTTCAAACATAAAAGATAACGTTTTCGAAGTGTTTCCAAATGTTTCCATGATGTGAGGGATTGTAACGAATTAAATAAATAAAGATGAGGGTATTCGAATTTAGCGCAACATAAATCCTTTCACTGGCATGAAATGTTGGGCGATGATGATAATGATGACGAATACGACGATGAGGATGATCGTATTCTGTTACCCGGCTGTATTGGTTAACTGCGCAAAATTGGATGATTAAAATAGTTGGAGATGAAATATCCTACACGTTCTTCTATATTCGAGTAACTGGTCACTGCTAAATCGAGAAGCGGTGTAAGCTCATTAAAATCAAGTTCCAAATGAAACCCCTCAACTATTCAACGCAATGGAAATTATTACAAATTGGAAATATTATTTTCTGTTAATCTGATTATTGATACATTATTTTGTGTTTTACTAGTTTGTACTATATTTGTACATTGTTTCCCTGCATTTACTAGATTCTACGGTCCGGCGGTAACAGTGACTGTTCCATGCCTGTCTCCCCCACGCCTGTCACTCAAAACCTTGGACCAACCTTCGTCGTCCACGAGCCTGTGTCATGCTGTTATTACATTGTTCCCGGAGCAAGTTCATCTGCTGAACACAGCGACTCCCAGGGTCCTTTTGACTGGACCTCCTGGTACAGGTAAAAGTCTGGTGCTGCACCTGAAGGCTACAGAATGGCTGCGATGTGGATGTGATGTCTTCATGGTCAGACCCCGGAGACGGCAAGGTGCAGCTTATTACCTGCTGAAAAAGACCATAGAAACACAACTGGCAAAGACTGGGAAATCAGGACAACATTATCTTCTAGAATATGACTTCAATGATGATGGTGATATCGAGGAAGCTTTGACTGACTTGTCACAAGCGGCGAAGGGAAGACCGCTGTACGTCATCGTAGATGCAATAGTCTCGCCTTATCTCAGGTAATCAGTAACATGAGCAGCAGATAATAAGAAATGAGAAACATGGAGATAATTTTATTGTTGTGAAATATCTTGAGATGAGAAATACAAAGATTATTGCATGAACGAGTTCGACTGACTGGGCCGCCCTGGATTTGGATCTCTGAAGGCAGTCTGGTTTTTCTCTACTTGGTACACTCGATGTAGGTGGCCAGATGCTTTGCTGGAGATACAGCTGTAGTTACTGGTTTAGCTTAAAGGACAAACCCCACAGCCTCCTCTACTACGTAATGCAAACAGCTGTATTAACAAATTTTCATGTATATTAAATATGTATATTTTTTTCCTTTTACTTTTTTTTACGGCAAAATATTTCTCGTCAGTCCACTACCTCATACAAAGACGTACACATTCATATTGACCACTAGCAAGTATTCTGAAATGTTTGTTCCTTTTCTTCTAAATTACCTGTCAGGTACGAATGGTACAACATCAAAAGTTTCCTTGACAAATTGTTGGCAACAGTTCCGGATCTCCATTGTTGGGCTGCAGGTTATGACCTCAAGTTTGCACCGTCCAACTGGCAAGTGCAGCATTTTACCAGACCCATCCGATTTCCAAAGTTTGTGGAGATGGAATCTGCAGACTTTTATCCGGGTATTTTCAAGCCATACAGTCAACGTGGGCAGCACGACACTACACCTGGCCCACCAGTCCAGTGGTTCCTTCTCCCAAAACATAATCACAGAAGAGACAGAAGATTTACCGGCTACTGTGTTACGTGCGGTGAGCTTGTGGTCAGGTTCCTACAGTGTCTCCTTGCTGGTGCTTCAGGTAAGTAAATGTTGTATTCAACGTCATTTCTAACATCAGTAGTATTCAAGAGAACTGTTTTAAGAATTAATGACGTGATCAAACGTTAACTCATCAAGCACTTAAGTCATTGATAGTGCTTGCTATTACAAACAGCTGTCAACTTAATGTAATTAAAGTAATTCAAGTTTATGTTAAGTAGACTACACTGATCAGCTTTCTGCGCATTACAGAACTGTGAAGACGGAATAGAGTTTACCAAATATTGTAAAACGGAAGCTTAACACTTTGCTCTGGATGTGTAAGCAGACTTATATTGCTGTTAAAAGACATAACTACAGTAACATATAAAGTATTTTATATCATATTCTATGTTACGGCCAAAGAGGAGAGTGTCCGTCTAAACGGGAAATCACAGTGTTGCTGTAAACTAACCGCCAATGTCCCATCTCTTCTTGATTTTGGGATTTGGCTGGACAGTTTGCGCAATGGCATGGGGCGAACGGCCAAAGTCGGAATAAAGCTTTTGATGAACTTTTATGTCATTTAAAATTACACAATAGTTTGTTATTTCTACATCTGCAGCGTTTTGTTGCGCCCCTAACAGTGCAGTTGCATTGAGTGCAGCCTTGGCTGTCGGTCAGTGATTGAGAAGACGCGACGGTTGGTAGGATTTTCTTCCGTGCCTACAGATTCCAGTGTCAACAGTTTCTCGTGCAGAATGGAAAATTCCCTTCTTGAGTACAGTTGTTTGAGAACACCATGTTCTGTTTCTTGCTTGTGGAAATCGCTGTCGACGTTCATAATAACTGCAATAACATTATCACCGTGACCTCTGTCAACATCTGGTGTAGGGATATATGAGCACATCGAATTTTATTCAGGGATTTTCCACCTTTTTGCGAAATGACCGGCCAAAGTAGCACATACACTGGCTATTTCAAGTACATCGGGCCTTGACCACACCTGTCGGCCAAAGTACAGAACAGTCGACCAGTTTGGGAACTAGCCGTACTTCAGACTTTGGCAGTATCATATACAGCAATCTGAGTGGCACTGACAGGACTCACTTCCAACCATGTATCTCACTTTAACTGCTTAAAGCTCTTAATGAATTTTACACAGAGAAGTTTGCAGTTCTTCTTCATGGTATCCGTACCTTAGTGCATCACCGCCTACTGAGCAACAGTCAATTTTATGTTGTCCGTACTGTCAGCTGCTTCCATCCTCTTACCGAGGAAGATTTTAAAATAGATCTTTTTTTTTAAACATATGATTATTATACAACTATGGTAAAGATTTTGCACTGGCTTCCCGTACAAACACTTTGTAAGTACAAACTGTTGCTGAATTGTAACTGTTTTCACAATAATTTCACTATACCTTATCTCCGATATTATGACAGCCTATACACCCCTTCCCTCATCCTGTGATCTTCACATCCTAAGAATCAAAAGATTAATGCTAAATGTTCCGAACATTATTAGAACCCGACTCAAAGTTTGGAATTCACTTCCGTAAAAATTTTCATTAGATTAATTGTATTAAAAGTTTAAAAAATACAACACTTGTCCGTTCAAAAACATGTTCCCTTTGTTATTTTTAGCGGGGTATTTGTACGTGTAAAAATTACACTGAAGATGTTTTGTTTGCATACATTTCTAGTGCGGGACTGCGAGCGTGTGTGTTTGGTAGGCACACACACCTCCGCACACGCACACACATTGTCTCTTCATGTTATCTTGCCATCCCCTGGCTCTCAGTACACTTTGTAGCAGAAAGTTACAGCTTGCCTCTCATATCACATCTATCGTATTAGATGACATAACGAGTCACCACTGTACATCATGTATGTATTAACATTAAAATTATATATTTTTATTTACTTTTACCTATTTACATTGCTGTGTAATTTTTAAATCACGGTAGGATGGCTTTAGCTAGGATTCGGTGCTCGAGAAGTATTCTTCTTCTTCTTTTTATTTATTTTAATTATTATTATTGCAAAATATACGGTAAACAAGCACGCCTTTTGCAAGGTTTTAAAAGAATGTTACTGTTTGGATCTGATAGATTGACCAAGAAAGTATCTTCTCTTGTTGAAGCCTTTCTTACAAGGACAAGTGTAGACCAATGCTTGACAAGCACTGTCAGAGTCATTATGTAACCGTCATGGAACCCAGACCCTCTCACTGCAGCGGTGATCAGATGGTGTTTTAACTAGTTTTACCTCACAGGGATGTTTTTCTAGGAGGTCGACTATACATCATATTTGTTTAAAACAACCTCACATAAAATGTAGTAGTTCAACTTTTTAGAAAACACTGCACGATAAATGCAGACTTTCAGAGTTCGAATAATCCGAAATGACCTTCGTTATCTGTTTGATGTTGGTTGCTGGCAATGTTGTGATTGTTTAGTAGCATGACTGAGTACATTTCGTGGCGCTTGTTTATCGCAAGTGTGAATCATATATTTTGTTACCAGACAATTATTAATTAACTGGTGTCTGACATTCATAGCTTAGTTTTGTCACCTATAGTCCTATACCTATCGGATAACTGCACAAAAACGCGAACCATTGTGTTGGTCTTTAAAGGGTCAACAAGTCTTCATAAATAATGTGGATCTACGTCTTAGTTATATTAATAATTGCTAAATTATACCAATAATAAAAGGAATATTATTTTTTTTTATTTTATTTGAACACCAGCAGAAAACACCACTACGTCATTGACATCTATCACATCCACCAAAGGGGATACCACATCTCCGAGCCTGCGATACAGAGACGTGCTAATAGTGAAAGGCAGATACGACCACATTAATCTGGAGAAGGCACTGAAAAATGCGGGTATTCCAGTGCAGGACATGACACATATCACCGAGGACATGGTCACATTCAACAGAGACGAGGTGTGGATGGTGTCTACAGATGAACTTCAAGGTCTTGAAAGAAAAGTAGTAGTCATCGTTGGAGAGACTGAACATGCTGTATTTCATTGCACGTCACAACTGGTGTTCATCTCCCAAACAGGTCAACAATAATTTTTTAGGATTTGAGATAAAACTGTAAGGGTTCTAAAAGAGTGTTTTGATGGGTAGAACAAGCTTAACCGATCTTTTATCCATTTTATGTTTGCTTATATATTACTTTTAAATGAAAATGTATTTCTATACTACGTATGTATCCAAAATGACAAGTTTTCTAATCTGAGTGTTTTCATATACTGCAGATCTTCCTGAACCGCGGCCCATTGTGGAAGGAAGAAGGAAGACGGATACAGATTGGAAATACGCAGAAAGTAAATTTTCTTTAAATGCTGGAAATATGGATCGGGTGGTGAAATAATTGAAAAGTGATGCCGACACTAACCTAGACCTCAACTCTTCTACCCACGTGGCAGCTAAATAAATTTTGCTCACGGTTAACTCTGAGTTAACTAAAGTCTTCTCTTTGCTACCATCACCGTGCGTCGGGGATTTCTTTTTTTGGGATTATGTTCTTTCGTCCGAAAACTGCAGCTTACCTAAACTACATCTTCCCTAGTACCTACAAATCAAACTGCTCCCTAGTATTCTGACTACCATCGCCTAGCGAGACTTGTCTATTTACATTTCCATGTCGACGAACTTCCCTGATGCAAATAATCAAGCTGACCTGAAACTCTGTGTGTTTATCTTTTTTAAACCTGACATCTTTACCATGTCGGTCCTTTATACTGTCATAGATATTTGATTTCAAGTGGTCAGTTCCTTCATGTTGTGGTCGAATCTAGGTTTCCCTAGCAACAAATAGCAGCAAAGAACTTTAATGCTAAAACATTTGAGTCTCAAAATATTACAAGCTGCTTGTTTATAAATATCTCTATGTCAAATGCCTTCTATGATATTTTTGAGTCTTTTGGTTGTTTGTTCAGGACATTTTTTACCAGAGAAGAAGCCTGTGTCGCACATAAACATTTACCAGACAGCAAAGGTATGAGGTGACAGTGTCGTTGTCGCGTATACAAGATATAGAATTTTACAATCTTTATCTATTTTCCATCATCATGAAAGAGAATGAATATAGAATTTCATATGGCTATATACGATATCATTGCGATATATTAAAAACTATATTTAGAAATACGTAGATTTAGTTTACGGAATATCTGCTAGTTATTTTTTTTTACCGCGTAACTAATTAACCCTAATGCCTAAAGTTTTGTTATATATGCATGTCATACCATCGTAACCCTTGTCATACCAAAGGCGGGGGTTGGGGTGTCATCGGAGGACTCCAGAGTGTAATTGTTACTGATTCTGCAAAAACTATGACGACTAGTTTACACTTGATTTTTGTATATATGCTCCGAATCTTATTAAGATAAACATCACATAATTAAATCTATAAAACTTTTTTTTTAATTTAAAAAAATAAAATTACGTTTGGGGTCCTCGCAGAATCCCATTTGGTATACCATGTTACAAATTCGGATTGTTTTAATTCGTTTTCTTAACAGAATATGTGCATGAACATTTTGAAAAAAGAGGCTCCGATAGAGCTCACAGGATGTAATGGCTCGGATGCTGGATGTGTGATATCACTGACTCAGAAGATTTCTTGAAAGAACAGTTAGTTTTGGAGGAAGATCTTGAAGTGAATTCTGAAGAAAGTAACATTTCCTGCGACAATGCTGACAGGGATTTTGATAAGAAGAATTTATTGTAAAATCAGAAATAAAATGGACACGCTCGGTGCCCCCGGTGACTCATCGTTGCCAATATAAGATTTACACCAAGATGGCGACTGAGACTTTTCATGAACATGCTTCATATTGGAGCTCTATAACTATGCTTTCATAATTTGGATATATTAAAAAAAAGTTTGAACCTCCGCCAAAAAATCGCAGTCGGAGTTAGGCAAGGAGCCGACAAAGCCTAACATTTTTCGGAAGGTAAGCAATGCAGGTGGTCTCAATCTTTCAGGTGTCAGAGTGATTGAAGCTGAGAGTATTTGCTGCGTGCTGCAACTCAAAGCTCACCACCAACCTCAGGACATCTACCACAACAAACAGCTGAGAAACATATTTTAAAAAAACAAGGGGTCACACAAAGACTCTAGCTTAGTAAACGTTAGCGAGCTAGGTTTGGTATGTTAAAGGCTAAAGCCAATTTTTAAAACAACTATTATCTTAGACAACATAAAATGCTTAATAAGGACAAATTACATACAGATAAGTTTGGTAATTTTCTTCTTCTGAAATTCATGTGCAGGAATTCAAATTTGAAAAGACCAGAGATTTATGGATACAGTGGGTTAAAGAGTCTTTTCCTGATCTTCTCCATCACACCTATTTCTGGCTTCCTGCGCGTGCAGATCTCCTGCACATCATTCAGGGGAGAGAGGAACAGTATGCATCCCGATCTTCCCAGCAATGTCCTCCTCAGGACAATGACTCAGCCTTACAGCGGGTGTTGCTCTGTCTTAAGAAGATATCAGAAGCAAAGGAAGAGGTGATGTTTGTACTGAGTCAGCTGTACTTTGGAAAAAACCCCGGCGAACCTTGTTACTCAGCAGCAGCTGTCTATTTACCTCCACCCGACAGTGTCCCTCCTGCTCCACCAAGGAACTGGGAAGAAGGCGACTTTGACCTGCTCATCATTCACCGTCGTTACGGTCTTGTCGTCTGTGAGGTGAAGGCTTTTGGCGATAACTCATCTAAGAGTGGCATGTCACAACACGATGTAGACAGCAAGATACGAAGTAAACTCAAAGAGGCCATATTACAGGTGGACAGGGCGGAGGCCGTGTTGTCACACCTGGTGTCAGACATCGTCCCAGGCCTGCGCATCACAAAGACAATTGCTTTCCCGAACCTTACAGGTCATCAGGTACAACAGGCACTTGCTGAGGATCCGATACTGATTAAGGTAAGACTGCAAGGCTCATGCTCTAAAGACATTTTAAATGATCTTACGATTAACTTAAAAGAGTTTACTAATGGTTTCTTACCATCGTGGTGGTCAGTATATGTGACATCTTTTACATTCTTAAATGTGCGCGGTCATGAAATTCTTCATTGGCATTAATCCATACCCCCGGACACTGCTGCACCAAGTATCAAATTTCTCCTTTTTTAGTCGTGTCATTCGAATGTAGTTCACTTGTAAAATGATGAAATTACGTTTTTCTGTGAATCGAATTAACATATTTTGCACCTATCTTAATCCAAATATGATCTCTACTTTATTTGCGTAATGTTTGCCTGCTTGCATAAATTAATTAATGAAATAACCCTTTGCAGAATTATGCAGATAATTCCTTTGCATAAATTTTTTTTTACTGATGTCGAGACACTTTGGTAAATCATTCGATAAGTGGAGAGACAAAGTTACCAATGCTTTTTTGTTTCTGTGAGAAAATGCAACGGTCATAGTCCATCCATAAATTTATATCCATCAAAGAACTATTTTAAGCCGATATACAATTTCACAACAAAAAAATATACACATTGTCAGTGAATAATAGCAAACTTGTGATGACGACGACGACAATCACCACCTTTACTAACCCAGTGAGAAAGGATACTGTGTTTATTGACTACAGTCGAGGTCACGAGCACCTTCAATATGTTTATTCCTGTGTACTCACCAACTTACATGAACAAAGCGTTAAGATACATATTAACAATATTTGTGTAAAAGGGGTTACATTCCTACTTTTACAACAGACTGTACATCTCATGTCCGTTATCAAGCGTGGATGTTTCGGAAAAAAATTCTGAAAGAGAATGTTGCAAGGACTTTACTCTTTTAATTGCCAACTGTCATCGTTAATAACACTTTGTATTCATGCGATACTTATGCAGCATGTGGTTGTCTTACAGGATCTGTGTCGGTGTCTGGAAGCAGCAGACCTCGTCAGTGTCGTTGGTCTTTGTCTCTGCTCTGAGCAGTTGTATCTGTCTGGTGCACTGCAGGATGTAACTACAGAGCTTTGGGGATGGTGGTTGCGATGTGTGGTTAGGTCTGGATCTGAGACCGAAATGACTTCTGAGGTGTACGAGACGCTGGTGGCCAGGTAATTGTCTTATCTTTCATACAGTTGACACATGTTATAATACATAGCAGCTTTTCGAATTAATGATTTTCGAATATTTAATACAAGCAGACTCGTGCGCTGCAATAAAAATTATTAATTTATACAATAGAAAGCCAAAGGTCAATTTCTATTGTTTGGAAATAAGCGTTCTCTAGCTAGGTTGTGGAAAAGCCACTTCTTGTTGTCTGAAAAGTATGGTCAGATAACTCTTTTTTCAAGTAAAATCAACACACGTATATCTATAATGAATCTTAAGCATCCAATGATACTCGAAAGTAGACTACCTACCTACAAGCAAACAATGCTCACCATTTAGGCCTGTCTTGAGCGGTGATGACCATGTCCTGCATGAAATGACCATTCTAGCACGTTTGCTAGTCCTTTTATTCTTCTGTTCACCTCTGCGTCGATCGGCTTCCATGGTACCTTAAAGACCAACCTGAATGGTTTGGGTTTTTTTGAAGGTATCGGTAGATATAGGCGATATAAACCTAACCTGTAAATTTTAGCTTCCAAAACCCATCCTTTAATTAATTATCCACTAGCAAAGTACGCAATTCGTACCTGCGATCATGTAGCGCTGATAACAGTGTACCACGTCACGCTAACAGTGTACTACGTCACGCTAACAGTGTACTACGTCACGCTATTGCACCATTCAAAAGTTGCCAGCAGTCAACACCAATTAGAGAAAGAGAAAATGAGCGACCGTTCGTGTTACTCGGACGTTGAAAGTCTATATTTCTGGTGCTACAGTAGCAGTTTTACAGAACCACGAGAAATATAGACTGTCACTGTCGGAATAATCCGAGATGTCGCTCATTTTCTCTCTCTGTCTCAGGTTGATGTTGACTGCAGGCGGTTTTGTGAATGGAATACAAACGTAACGTAGTACACTGTTATCAGCGCTCGTTGATCGAAGGTGCGAATCGCAGCGGATAATTAGTTAACAAATGGGTTTTGGAGGCTGAAATTTACAGGTTAGGTTTATATCGCCTACATCTACTGCCATTTGAAAAAAGCAACCGTTAAGTTTGATCTTTCAGCGATAGTTATGTAGTGTTGTGTCGTGTAACATGGCCAAACTAGGTAATTCTTCGCCGTTTTACAACTGAACTGACCACTTCCCTGCGAATTAAGAAGCTCTCGTTTAGTGTCTTCTCCATTGTGCTAGAATCTGCGCCTTTTGTCCGTTGTAAGACCATCTGATTTTTCCCAGTCATATAATGTCCCACAGGTATCGTTCTTATTAGAAAACATCAGTGCTAGTTAATTATCACGTAGCTTTTACTTTTTTGTGAAACTTTAATTCTACATACGCTTAATTCATATCACATTATTTGCTTGTCCTTCCTAACAATTTTTTTTCTTTTTTTTTTTCATTAAGCAATACATATACCAAACATAAAAAATGAACATGAGCACATAAATTCAACAAATTCTACGATTTTAAGAATACATCTATCTGCTTGACCAAATTCGTAGCTGAAGAGAAGAGATAGAGAAAAAAGGAAAAAAAAGGTGTCCACATGGCAAGTGGTAGATTAATATGTTGCACCATGCAATTTACATTAAACAACATAGTCGTGAAATTATGTATTTCCAGATAAACTCATAAAATTCATATAATCAGCCCAGCTTATTGTAAATTCCTGCAATTTCATATTAACAAGTGCACTAAATTCCTCAATCGTGTATTTTCTATTTAGCTGTAGCATAAAAACTCATAAGTCTGGCTGTTTCTTCTCTATTTTACATTTATAGATAAACCACTTTGCTTCTAGTAGTATATTCTCTAATGTCTTATCTATTGGACAGTTTGCTTCATATCCAAATAGTATTACAGATTCGTTAAGTGCTAAATTATTATTTTTAGAGCATTTTTCTCTTATTGCCTTTTCTAGGCTTGTCCAAAATAGTTTGGTTACCTTACAGCGCCAAAATAGATGTTCAATTGTCTCTCTTTCATTACCATAGAAAGTACATTTATTATTAACTTCTACCCCCATATATTCTGCCAGGGAATTTGTACCTAGAATTCTGTAATTCTGCACTGAAACCATCTCAGTTTAATATCTTTTATTCCTTGAACCTTTGAAAATATTATTTTCCAGGGTAATTGGGCCCCATTTTATTTTCCCACTTTTCACAACATTTGGGCTTGATTGTACTTTCTGTCAATATTTCGTAATAATATTTGGAACCTTTCTTTATAGAATTAATTAGTTTAATAGCTTTTGAAGTTTCTTGTGCAGTGTTGTTCCTAATTGTAATGCCCATTGACTGAATAAATTTTTTTGATTATTTTTGCACAGCCTATGTATGTAACTATATCTATTGTTGTTCCATACTTGGCATTCATTCCATCCAGGGACAAAAGTACACCAGATTCATTATAAAAATGTTGAATTCTATATAACCCTTTACTAACCCAGTTTTTAAAGAAAGTAACCTTCTTGCCAAGCTGAAATCTACTGTTTAAGTGTATTGGTTCTGCCATCACCTCCTCTGATGTTTCTGGTTTGACATAATAATAGAATTCCCTATAAGCATTTAATACATCTTTCCAGAATTTGTTTTTATGTTGTGTATCACAGTACACATTTGGGCCATATTTATCTATATCTACGAGTTTTGGGTATATCTTTATCACTACATCTTTCCATTGGTGTTCAGTGACATTTAGCTTTTTAATCCATATTAGCTTTAGCGCTTTTATATATTGATAAATGTTGGGTATATTTAAGCCACCATTACGAACAGTTTTCACTACAACTTTCCTGTTTATTCGATCGGGTTTTCCATCCCACACAAAGTTAAAGCATTGCTTTTGAAGTTCTTGTATATCTTGGATAGGGGGATTGGGTAGCAGTATCCATAAATAAATTAATTTTGATAGTATTAATGATTTTAGCACAGCCACTCTTCCCATTGGTGTAATAACTCCTTTAAGCCAAGATTTCATTAAATTCCTTGTTTCAATATATTTTTCTTTAAAGTTTAGAGTGTAACATGTTTCTAACTTAGTGCTTAGCCATATCCCTAATATTTTAAATTCTGATGGGTTCCATTTAAACTTCAGGTGTGGGGAATATTTTATGGGTGAATTTTTTCTATTTCCTAACCAGATAGCTTCTGTTTTTTCCAAATTTATCTGTAGTCCTGACATTCTAGTGTATTTATTTAATGTAATCAAAGTGTTATTAAATGATACTTCATCGCCCTTCATAAAGATTTGTGTGTCATCGGCAAACTCTAATATTTTATGTTCTTTTTCATTTATTCTGCTTTTACTTTTCTTATGTCCGTTTTCTTATGACCATCTCACACGTATACTATTGCATTAAATGTTGTAGGGTCTGTGGTCCCGCGGTAACGGTGACCATTCCACGCCTGTTTCTTAAAATCTTGAATCAACCTTCGCCCTTCAAGACACAGTGTTCTTATGCTGTTATTACATTGATTCCGGAGCAAGTTCACCTGCTGAACATGACATCTCCAAGGGTCATGTTGGCTGGACCGCCTGGTACAGGTAAAACCGTCGTGTTGCAGCTAAAGGCCACAGAATGGCTGAGATGTGGAAGCGATGTCTTCTTGGTCTGCACCTCGGACAGCTGTGAAGCGTGCTACAGGATGTACTACCTGCTGCAGCAGACTATAGAGACACAACTGGCGCCCACTGGGACATCTGGACAGCTTCACCTTCTGGAGTACAGGTTTAGAACAGATAGGGATGTCGAGAATGCTGTGGATGACTTATCGCAAGCGGCGACTGGAGGAGTGCTGCACGTCATCGCCGATGAAATGGACTCCCTGTTCAGGTAATGAGTGCAATGAGTGACGGCTGAGAAAAAAGTAAAGTTATTGCATCACTACTACAGAATGTTCACTAGTTAAAATTTTATAAAGGCAATGAAAGCAGCCATTGTTTACATGTATGAGTAGAGCAAAGACAATTGTTAAGTTCGCCGACGAAGGTAATTTTATTTTACAGAGCATTTTAAAACTTCATTTATTATAATTTAGAGGCCAAAATCGCAATAATTAGTCGCAAACTTTAAAAATGCATCTACAATCATATACAAAAATGCATACATAGTATTATTAAATATTGAGAAAAATTGTTCTTTCTCTCTCAACATTTTCTTTCTAGTTACCACGTTGGAATGTTTCGGGACAAGTTACTGACACAAGTTCCACATCTCCATTTCTGGACGACAAGCAGTTATTCCGAGTCTGCACCTTCGAACTTGCAAGTTCAATATTTAACCAGACCCATCCGCTTTTCGGAAACTGTCGCACGCCATAATTCAAGGACTTACAGCCTTCGTGGGGAATATAAGAGTCCAACTGGTCCACCAGTTCAGCGATTCCCTCTCCCAAGACACAAAGGCAGTCACAGGAGCACGCGACATATCAACCGTTGTGTTACGTGCGGTGATCACGTGGCAAAGATCCTATTACACGTTCTTGATGGTGTTCCAGGTAGGGGTACAGTTCGTGCAATGGTATTTCCAGCCTTTGAATTAGTAAAATGAAAAAAGACTAATTTAAACTCGTTCCTCGAGTTGTTTCCCTGCAAATAAAAATGTATGATATATACTAACTGAAAAAGAAGAGCCGTAAACTGTCAAATGCTTTCATTGCCATAAATGCAGTATAACCTACTTGTTTACTTCTTCTTGTTCCTAATCACCCCAAGTAGAGCTTATGGCCGACTTGTACACAACTTGTAGGTAATATAAAACGGTGATAGGTAGACTGAGTAATGGGAAGAGACTTTCATGTACAAAATGCTATTTATACACGTACACCTACATAACACAAAACAATTCTTTTGCCTTTGTGACTTATTACATGGCACAAATAAAAAAAATAAA
The DNA here is from genome assembly GCA_004794325.1 of Pomacea maculata. Lineage (NCBI taxonomy): Eukaryota > Metazoa > Mollusca > Gastropoda > Architaenioglossa > Ampullariidae > Pomacea > Pomacea maculata. The sequence continues at coordinate 207,925 of SRHC01003349.1, read as the reverse complement.
TTTGATAAGAGGGGGGAGGAATGAGTGTTTTGCGCTACACTTGCCACAAAGACAACATCAAGGCAAGAGATGGACATGTAAACATGTGTTAAATGAAGAGCCAAAAGAATGTCGTACCTGATACAAGAGCTGAACCTTTCCTTCTGTTAGTGACAAGCACCACTGCGCCACATAAAAATGTGAGGAGAGAAGGCAGTTGTTGGCAGTCAACATGACAGAGTCGAATGTCAAATGGTTAACAAGACTGTATGAGTGGTGTTGGTCTGTGTCATGGCTAATATTACTGGTTGGTTTGTTGGTTTGTTGGTTTGTTGGTTGGTTTGTTTGTTTGTTTGTTTGTTTGTTTGTTTGTTTGTTTGTTTGTTTGTTTGTTTGTTTGTTTGTTTGTTTGTTTCCGGCATTTAATACAAGAAACTGAATGTTTGCAGGAAATATTACACCTACTGCTATCGTTCCCATCAGAAGCGACACAACATGTGTGCGCCTGCAGTACAGAGACGTGCTAGTACTGCCCAGTATTCATGTCAGGTACTTCATGGACCTGGAGACAGGACTGAGAAAGGCGGGTATCCCTGTCCGGTACATGAGCAGGGATAACCTCGAGGACATCGTCACGGCGCGTGAAGACGAGGTGGTAGTTGCAGATGAAGATGATGCTCGTGGTCTTGAAAGAAAAGTAGTTGTCGCTATCGTTGATGAGCTTGAAGATGTAGGACGTCTTGCCACATCCCGGTGCACATCGCAGCTGGTGTATATCACCTACAGAGGTTTGCCATTTTTGAGGAGTGAAATGTTTTGAAGAAAAGATGTTTCAAACAATAAAAGGAGATATCACCATTTTATGATTGTTGAGAAACTGCTATTTATACATATTTTTTAAAATGTAAATAGCCGTTCTGTTATGCATCCTGAACCAAGATATTACTTCATTTGTATAATGATAATCAATACTTAAACTACGAACAAACTTCAGCTACATAAGAGTCTTAAATATATTAAATATCTTGAAGCATTTGTTTTCTACCAAGTAACCAACTAACAAAACCCGTTCAGAGGAGAATGTAGAAGGAAATACTGTGAATTAGCCTCTGTTGTAAATACGACATTTTTTAGGGTTTTTTTCTTATGATTCTGGGATATTGCATATCTATGTAGACCATGTTTTTTTCTGATGAAAAAGGACAAAGATAAATAAGTTTTTAGTCATTCTTAATACGTATACGACGTAGAAGACAACAATGAAAGCAATGTTGACCAAAGTTTCCTCATCACATAAACGGGACAGTGTAGAATAAATTATAGAATGTATTCTACTTCTTGCAAACAAAGAAAAATTGTTTGTCAAGATGAAAAACTCAAAAATAAAATGAGAAATAGTGAGAAAGCAATAAGACAATAAGAAACAAATCTCGAAACTAATTTACAAAATGTTACCTTCCCTTCTAATAACAAAACTGTCACAACCTATCCTTATAAATTTAATGAATTTTGCCAACACATATTTTACTTGCTGCAGAATACTACGGGGACTGTGACATAGCTTCTGAGGATGAAAGCCAACAAGATCAAAAGGAAGATATTGGAACTGACAAATCTGTGGCTAAATGCCATGTCACAGAATCAGAAGATATCGAAATACTAACGTCCTCCACCTTGGACACTGATCCTCAGTGTTCTTCTGTTCCGCATCCAACCATACCTGATGTCAGAGAAGCATCTCTACCACCAAACGCGAAGCCTGACCGGTCTCCCAATGGGTGCAGAGCAGGAGAGGCTACTGAGAACAGTGATGACATCACCCCGTCACCAGGTTGGTCGGCTGGTTGTAGGTTTATAAAGCCGTGTCAAAAATGATACATTCATAATAAAAATCCGTTCTAAATATAGAACCCTTAAGTAGATTTATGGGTAAGTTAAAATAAAATACAGAGAGCGAGGCGACAGAATTTAATGTTAAAAGTCACTCTTCCTAACACGGGGCTTTGCAAAATTCGGAGATGGTGTCTCCAGGAACTGCTAAATATGTATTCTGATTTTTCACATCATTCTACATTATTATCAATCAGTCGTCCTTTGACCGGCACCTGTCGTTGGGGGGAGCACATGGATAGACACGGTAGCTGACAGGCCCGCCACTTGTCGACTGCGGGTGGTAGTCAGCAGGTCCTGTACAGGAAGACCTGTCTAGTCTTTGACCTTCGTAAGTCATTTCTTCCTCTGACCACCGCGGCGTCCACTGCCTTCCAAGGTGCCTTGAAGTACAGTCTTCGACATGGTGTCGTCCGGGTCACATGACCAAAGAAGACCAGCTTACGTCGCTTGACTGTTGAAAGTAGAGGTTCCTGGTGTCCTATGAGTGTGGCAATCTTGTTCCGTATTAAGTCGTTGGTTCTATGTTCTTTGTACGAGATCAGGAGCAGCCTCCTCAGGTACTTGTTTTCGAATGCCTGAATTCTCCTCTCCGTTTCGGCGAGCAGAGTTCACCTGTCACATCCGTAGAACAGGATCGGTACTACCCGGGATTTGTACAGATCGTACTTGGTAGTGTCTTATTGCTATGCGAGATCCTCTCTTGTCTAGCCATGGCCGCTCTTGCTGTCGCGATCTTGATGCGGATATCTTGGGTAGAACTTCCATCCTTAGAGAGGGTGGCTCCGAAGTATTTGAAGCTGCTTACCTCTTCGAGCTGTACCTTTTCATATAGATCTAACATATCTCTGTCGTCTGCGAAGTGTAGGCTGCAGACCGGTCTTCCACCAAATGAGATAAAAATATAATGGTCGTGGAGAGCTTCGAGCATGATGCTTTCCCAGAGAATGTTAAACAGCACCGGTGATAGGGAACATCTTTGACGTACGCCTACTCTGGTTCGAAAGTAAGCTCCTGTTTGGTTGTTCAGCTGTACTGTACTCGTTGAAATATTGTACAGGTCTTCACCAACTTGAACGAGGCCTTCTTCGATGTGCCAGCAGGTCTACAAGAACCGGCCTCTCTCCTTCAGACCTGCTGCCTACGCCTGTCAAATTACTCAGAGACCGTTGTCTTCTGCTGGAGTACGAGAAAAGGCACCTATCGCTAATCTGTTCCAGAATACAAAGCTAATTGGCCAATTGACCACGTGACCCCTCATTCCAAACCAAAACAGTCATAAACTATCCACGCTTGCCAACCATAAAAACGAATACAAAGCCTTCAAGTACCGGTCTTGTCCCCTAGTTTTATCCATGCCCTATGTAACTCTATACCCTACCTCTCTATAGCTCACGGTCAACCTCATACATCACAGCGGCCTGTCAGTCGTTAAAACCGACCAAAAGGCTTCCTTCAGTGACCGCTACGCACCTATAATTAACATACTTGACTTGGCCATTTTGTTCTGCCCTTGATTCAGGCTGGTTTATAACAAAAAATAATAACACAGATAAAACAGTACTATCACATGTTTGAAAGCTGTTTATTATGATTTTCGTAAAGATCAGACTTGGCAATACTACAATTTTATGGATATCAAAAAGTTTTAATCATGTTTTTCCAACACAAAATACAGAAAGTTTAAGTGGTGCAATATATTTCAGCACTTCTTCATAATTTCATTGTGATGATAAATATCTAGAACTTATCCTTCTGGTCCGTGTCAGTTTTACTCCATAACGTAAACAATTCCATCAACTGGTCTCTTTTGGAAATAAAAATCTGCATTACCCGATGGAGCAGATGAGAGAAATGATTACATCCAGAGGTATTTTAATAGATTTATTTGCTTTAAAATATAGGCTGTTTGAATATAACAGATTTATCACGATTTCCTATCTTATCAATCTTTCAGACACTTTTGTCGAGAGTTCGTCTACAGCAGGCAACATTTTCAGCGTAGTCGAAATCGTTCAGTCAGCTAAACGAATTGGTTTCGTTAGAAAAATAAATCTTCAGTAATAAAATCATAATGTGTGTTAAGTATTTGTGGATTTTTTCCTATTCCCAATGTATGTTACTTATTTAATAAGATATCTGAAAAAATGTAATATGGATGATAGATATAATTAGTTGGTCTCTTACGCCTTTGTCAAGTTCAGACGGATTTATTTTCAACATATACACTCGAACTGTAACTGTTACTACACCTATTCATTATACCTTAACGACTTACCTTGTAGTCTCTATACTTGTATACTTAAAAGATCAGGTATAACTTAAAAAGTTATGTTTGTTAATTTCCAGGCTTTTATTGTGTTGGAGACACGTTGAAAAGGACGCTTGGCGTAAAGTCTGATAAAAATTCTGAGGATGACAGCGATGTGGACGAAAAAAAAGCTACGGAAGAAAATCAAAAGGACGAGAGAAAAAAACTTGAAACCCGTTCTAAGAAAGGGGTTACTAACACGGAAATGCAAAGTATCATTCCTTTCGCCGTTGATTCCGAGTGTTGTTTGCTTCAGTATAAAATCACAGTTGATCTGAAAAAAACAATAAGTCTGAAAACTCCACAGCATGTCAGAATGCCAAACTGTCTTCACAATGAATGTGACCAAGGGAAAGCTACTGAGAAAAGAAAAGACATTACTTCGTCCCCCATCTTTAGCTACTGTTGGCAAAATATTCTACGCTTGTCTGCGGAAGGAGGCAGACTACGTGGCGAAGGGTCTGATGTCGTTCTCACGGTCCCATCTGGCGCTGTAGAGGTCAACACAAATGTCACAGTTCACTCCTCTGTTTGTGTCAACGACGTGTACATCAAACACAAACTGAAGCTGGCCGCTACGGAAACTATCGTCAGCCCATTGGCTGAGTTCTGGGCAGGTCCCGACTTTCACTTCAAGAAACATGTTCAGATCACCTTGCCGACCTGTCTACCTTCTGACTATGACGTAGATCTTCTCCACGTTTACTGCATAACAAGGGGAGAACAAGAAGAAGAAATAACTGTCAACAAAATACAAAGACTGGAAGACACGACACAGACACCTGACAAAGAAGTCTATTTTTATATAAATGAAGAAAGACAGGTAGAAGTGATGACGTCACATTTCAGTGGCTACGTGTGCACGTACTGTGGTCTGTGTCAGAACATCGGCCTGGAGGTGTATGCATCTCACAGGTTTGACAATGAGTCTGTGCAAGTGTCCGTCATCGCACAGTTCTGGGACAAGCTACATATTTCAGACTTTCGACAGGTGAGACACAGTCGCTATAATTTACTAGAAATAATCAAACAGTAGACAAAAGTAAAAATTGTAGCACAGAGCAAATTTATAAATGTATGGAAGGCTATTTTAAAAGATATATATTCAAATTAATAGATTAAAACAGAATTCTAAATGACAACATGACGAACAACAGGAAAAAGTCTTAGAGAGGCGCAGATTTCATAGAAGATGGTGAATGGAAAAAATTCATTTTAAGACCGACTAATGTTTAAAAATCTAACAAATTGCATTAAGATTATTCTGCGTACTTTAAAAATCTCCCTACAAGCCAGAAGATTTACGTGAATTGTTTGTGAGCCTCTGTGTCTGTATATATGCCGTTGCCTTCGAATAATCTTACACTAGCATATTAGTATAGGAAACGTGATGGCATGTGGGATGTTATAAATAAATTAAAAATTCTATGGCATGCAGTGGAAACCAGAGCTCAACTCATTCACAGTGGTCTTGAGTACAACTTTTCAACTAAATGAAGTGCTAAAGCCAGCTAAACTGCAAGTGGACCTCATTATCGATGATGAACAGAAGACTATGTGGGAGTTTAAAACAACGCCTGCACCAGCAAACGTATGACATTTTTAATAATATTATTACAAACCGTCTGAGACTGTGTATAGTTTTGCTGCACTATTAATCACAGCTACTTTAAATTCGCTTGTTATTACCACATCGAGCTTTCATTCGTGGGATAATCAAGAAAAAACATAATCTTTACTCTGGCCTATCGCTGATAGAGGAATACTGATGCTTCTGCTGTCCCATGTTCTGTCCAGTCTTTTATTGCTGTTGTCGCAGTTTTGATCTTGAGGCAAATGTCCACCTAGTAATGGTCGTCCTCGAAGAGCTCAGCGCCCAAGTACTTTGAGATAACTTTGCTTTTCTCCGTATTGACTGTAGACGTCTATCTAGTATACACTCCAGGTGTTTGCACGTGTGTTTGCGGGGTTCCGTTACTCGCTGTTGCTGCCTGCCATCAGAGCATACCATCTACAACACATAGGTTTTACAGTAACCTCCCACCGATAGACAGTTGGACACAGAGGTGTGTGTGTGGGGGGGGGGGTGCGGGTCGCGTCAGCTTGATTGTGAATTAGAAAATAGATTGGGTGAAGAGCTTGAGTGATTTAGAATTCCGAACTAAGTGCTTAAAACATAATTACCAGCATTTAGCATTACGTCTACTAACTGTTCATCGAAGAAATATTTTAATGAAATGTCTGTCGTTGATGGATCACATTACAGATGACGCAAACTTTTTCATGATTACAGATTGTATACAGCTACCTCGTGTACCAGAAACGTTGTATAGATCACTGGAATCCGTTTTATTTTGTAGAAATCACGCAAGAATGATTCCTCAAAATATTTCTTTTCCAGACATTTTGTCTTAATTGGGGCGAAATAGCATGTGTCAACTCCACAACTCATCCAGCGGTGAAATACACAGACCTGGGCCCTTTCAGTCCTGGATGGAAGCTGAAAAGTAAAGCAAGTGAAAATGGAGTGATGCCTTCCACCCTAGAAGCATTCCTTCTTGTGTCGCACTTAAAAACGCAGGAGAGTAAAGAACCACTGTGGTCTAGTGCACCATGCCAGCTTGATGTCCAGGTAAAAGCTGTTTTCGCTAATGTTTATTTTAGCTTGCTTGTAGCTATTAGTCGAAAAAAGAAAGCGATAAATAGATACATTAGGACAATGACACTCTTTATTTCGGTAGGCTTGTCCCCATAACAGATGTTGGGGGAGATGGGTGAGGTGGGAGATCAATTATTAGTTTAAAATAGGTTTTACTTAGTTACGGTTAAAAGAGATCCCAATGCCATAACTGCACTGAAATTACAACAAACGTCAATAGCACAAAATAAATTTTATTAAAAAGTTATCATCTGAAAACATTTACATATTATATACTATCTCTAACATGTAGAGCTTTATAAAGAAGTAAGATATTTTGGCTTAATTTTATAAATATATACAGAAAGAGCAGAATCTCTATTTGTGTGATTGTTTAATTGTCGTCTGCTACAGTTTTAATTCCACCTAGCTTCCAAACAAGTTACTAAGTCGTTGTTCATACACACTTCTAATTCTAGTTGTTGCAAATGTTATGTCTTTTACATGTATATTTCAAATTTATGATACTTGCTCATGTTTCAGCCACTAAATGGAAAGGAAAAATGTGTTTCTAACGGTACCAGTGGAAACTGTCCTGTGATCAACATTGAGAATGTACACGGTGATGTAACTTTCGCTCAACAGGTCCACACACAAAAAACTGAAAATGTTCTTTACATAACAGAGAGTAACCAATCAACATCGCAAGCAATGTTAAGATTAGAGCAGCCTGTTAAATAACTAAATAACAGCAAGTTACAAATGAGGAAACCTTTAGATGAACAGTGACAAGACAACCACAGGATGTTGATGGAAATCATTGTGAGTGATCTGCCTGTGAATTCGGGCTATTGACAAAAACTGACTGAGGTTACTTCTGTGTATTTAAGTAAAAAATAAAAAAAGAGTTCCTTGTTTTCTTAATTACATCGCACACCTATTATAGCTGATGAGCTCATTTCATCGCAGCTGGGGAGTTTCATTGTTAAAAAGTTTAACAGTTCTTATTCCAATCTAGATTTCACAATTTTATTCCCGTTGAGTGCCCTATGTACTTCTGTAGAAAGAGAAACGTCAACCAAATCACTCAAATCTTTAAAATTTGTTGTAAAGAATAGGCATTATCTGGAAACATAGTTTGATATGCGATATTGCAGATTACTGATACATGTCAAATTTTAGGAACCTCCCTGAAATAGTGTTTTACAGTCACAAATTGATTGATGCCAGGATCATCAGAATATTCAGTTAACACGAATGTGTGTGAATACATGTGTGTGTGTGTACTTGAGTATGCGTACCTGTGGATTATTTGCAAAATAAATGGGAGTTTTCTCTGGTATCAGTAGTGACATTTCACCAGAGCTTACCCTCGTCCCTCCCATTGTGCGAGAATTTATAATTAGTGATAAATAAATTGATACATGTATATTTATTAGGTAAATGCTTCACGCAATGTTTATTTCCAACTATGACGAATCTGGAGGGTCTAGACAAAACCCTGTCCGTCCTTAAACATAAAACAGATGCCACATTTAACAGGAAATGCTTAATATATAGCCATGTCGAAGTTATTTTTGTATTTTTGTCCCTCACTGCACGCATAAAAAAATAAATACGCTTATTCTAAGATCAAAGGCATATACCCGGAAAAAAATGACTTAGAAGAATAAAATGGCAATGCCTTGTATGGTTCTAAAATATCTTGAAAATATATGCCATTTAGTAACAATACTTAACTTTTTTTCATATGTTCCAAGTGTTATGATCTGCGTTTTTTCATGTTTCCTGTGTGTGAGGCTTTTTTAAAACAACTCTCTGTAACGAACACTTTTCCTATATCAAGCGGAGAAATTTTAAAGATCAATTTTTATTACAAATTTAATTGTTAAATGCTTTATAAATGCTACAGGTTTTGCTGACAAAAATATGCTGGGTAATATTGAATTGACTTGTAAACCTTGGTAAAACTGGTTAATGTAAACTTTTTATTCATGGTAACCTTCATCAATACATATATGTCTCCACTTTAAACCTGCTCATGGTTTTGTATTTACCGCTATCGCTTTCTTTATCTATTTTCTCCCCCAAAATATTGTTATTACTATTGTAGTTGTCGTTGTCATTACTATGGTTGATGCCGTTGCCACTGTTATTGTCATTGTCATCGTTATTC
>SRHC01003349.1:137348-194825 GCA_004794325.1 Pomacea maculata | reverse complement strand
GCTGTCGTCACGCGGCCCGTTCTTACGAGGTGATCGCGGGCCCTCACCTGCACCCTGGTTCACAGCGGCGAACTCCTGACCGTCATCTTCTTCGGCCTCAGCTTCTCTTTCGTTAGCTGCCCTTTCAGCTTCAGCTTCTCTTGATAATCTTTCTGCTTGTAGCCTAAGTCTTTCTAACTCAAACTCCCTTTCTCTCTCTCTTTCTCTTTCTTTTTCCTTGGCTAGCCATTCCGCTTCTCTTGCTGCCCATTCTCTCTCTTGTTCCTCGTCGAACCTCTCAAGACACTGTTTGACGTATTGTTCCAGGGCACTGTTAGTATAACCCAGTTCCTGACCTTGGGCTATGAAACCATCCACGTCGGGTAACTTCATGTTTTCACAGTTTACAGAAATGTACACACAGTTTACAATGGCAAAACAAGAGTAGTCAAAATAATCCACCAGATACAGTACTAATAATACCTTTTGTACAATATATGTAAACCTGCCTCGCCTAGTACCGCCTCACCCTAAAGCGATCACGTCGGGGGTCACCAAAAATGTCACGGACCGTCCGCGGACACGCGCATTCTTTCCACAAACCAAAATATCCTGATCGCTTGAGGGTGGGCGTACCTTCTTAGAGGCACAAATAATTATTCAAATCAAATACAATGTCAAATGAAACAAAGGCAAAATATCCACACTGATAGATTCACTCCTTCATTCACCACACAAGATATATTACCAATATGTTATCATTCATCCCACGTACTATTAAAGTTAACAATGAAATCGACCATCATAAATATTGTCACTGATGAAGAATAAAACAAAATGTTCGTCCTTGAAGAACCATTAACCTTTTATATTAAAGTCCTTGAGACCCTCCCAAGTCCTTTATTCTAATCAGTCCCACTGATCTTCTTTCCACGAAGTCTATTTGTTATTGAAAATAAATGGTTTCTACGGTACCACAGTTGACAAGCAGACGTCTCGGTCTTGCGCATGCGGCCGCCTCCTAGATGTTTGGCCGGATGATGTTAGATCAGCTGAAGGCCGGGAGGAAACCTTTCCTCCACCGGCGCTTACTCTCAGGCTGTTAAGAACTGTCCCTTCCAGGCGACAGAGAGAGAGATCGGTGCCCCAGTCTTGCACCAAGTTTTTCTGTTCTTTTCTCGCTGATACCAGTGTCTGGTTTCTTGACCCCGCCAAGAAACGGTACTGCGGGATGCCCAAGCCACAGAGCTCCCCCACGGTGCGAACACGGACTACAGTGACTCACGACCTGTGAAGTACATCCACCTGTAGTTTAACCACGGTATTACTTCCCGTAATACTTTTTCCGCTGTCGCAGCAGTTGCGAGAAAGTCCCAAGAAAAATCCACCAGCTCTCACTTTTGCTCCGCCGTCTGCTCTCTGCTTTCCGTTTTTTCTCTAACGTTATTTTTCCTCTATCTTTTACGTCACCTTATTTTGACGTCCCAATTTGCGTCATTTGCTCAAGGGCAAACAACTTCCAGCCCACTACCCTAAATCAGATCAACCACGGTTGTCGATCTTCCCTCCTAACCCCCTCTACTAAGTACTTATCCGTTACAGCCAGTCAGTGAGTTTTACAACTGTAAAGTCTGTGTTGTAATAAGAGGTGGCTACTGGATGACAAACAAATAGTGCGGTCCTATGCACATTGGCTTCATTTGCACAGTCTTATCTTAATTCTATACAAATATTAATTACTTTTATAAAAGTGTCGTAGCATCGACGAAGGACTACTTATGTTAACTGCACGATTTGCTATCTTTACAAAGTCCCTCAGTGTCTACAGAGTGCTACAGGGCAGACAAGACATTTAAAAACTCAGTACAACAGAAAGGAATTTCCTTGTAGTCCTTAGTACCATCACCAAAATATTATCGCCATCGTCATCTTGGACATTTTATTTGTTAGTTACAGTGAAATAAATACTAGATCCAACCGACAAACGCTACTCGAGGTATAAGAGAGAGACAGAGAGAGAGAGACATACAGGATCACTGGCTGGACGAGTAAAATCAAACAGCAGCTAAGACGGCATGTTGCTGTAGAAACATTATTTACAGGATGTCGGCGTTGTTTACACGACTGCTGTGACGTCTTCACTCCACTCGCACACAAACATCGATCGTCTGCTTCTGGGGCCTGACGGGAACCCCCGACACACTGCATGAGACGGAACCGCTCTAAGTACTGCTGACGTCATAGCTAACGACATTGCACGTGTCTGTGCGTGCTGCTGACGTCATAGCTAACGACACTACACGTGTCTGTGCGTGCTGCTGACGTCATAGCTAACGACATTGCACGTGTCTGTGCGTGCTGCTGACGTCATAGCACTAAGTGCTGCTACCATGACGACACGCTAAGGGCTGCGGTACCCCGGGTACATCACGCTCTGTGCCGTGTGACTGTACCTCGCTGTGTATTGTAGCATCACAACTATTTACCTGCTGTTGCCCTCCTACATCACCTGTGACTACAACTTGTGTGTTTTACGACGATTGTGGTCGCAGCCATCGCTGAAAGGTCAATGGTCTGATGGTGCAGTGGAGCAGGAGTGGAGCAGGAGGTTAAAGTGCAATCACTGTGCTACACAATGTCGGTGTGCACGTTGAAGCCACTGATTACACCTTTATGTCTACATACGAAACACGTAGCAACGTCTCCTTCCTCCCACGTGACTTTGGCTGATGGCGACCCTGCTGTCCGGTCACTAGAAGCAAGATGTCTGTCGTCTTGTGATGGCGATGTTCAGTTATTCGCATCTCGTAGTGCGACTGCAAAGTCAGAAATGTAAGATTGTAGCGAGTCACAGACACTCGTCACACAAAACGTGTCTACAGCCACTGCGCATGTCACAGCATGGTGAGGAGGAAGTGAAGCTGTGATGAACTGATGTGTGACGTGTGAGTACATGGCTACAGCAGCAGCACTTTATCCCAACTGTCAAAACTGCACGAAATCGATGTCCTTGTTTTTGTTTTGATCAAGAAACTCTCGTGCGACCACCCACTTCAGTGAAGGAGGAGCATCGCTGCCTGACACAGAGCTCAGCCCCTGGGTGTGGACACGAGGGCTGCTGGCTATTGCCGCCTTCAGCCACAGAATCTGTTTAGCGGACGCTTCTTCCTCCATCCACATCCCCGCCTCGGTGCCGGCAAATTATTCCAGTTTGTGGAGAGAAACTTCTGACCCCGCACCAATAACCCCGGCTTCCTCGCTCTTCTCGTCTACAGTCATCGTCTGATGAGATTAACGCGGGACTGTCCCTCGCTCGGCACCACCCAGGATGCCTTGCCCTCCAGCAGGTCCTTCGTCCTGTCAGTTGTGGGACTGACTGTCTTGCCACACACTTGCCACACACTTGCGAGTACAGACACGAGGACGTAATTAGCGGCTTGTTTATGTCAACAAATAATTATGAAGCATGTTGCAGCTTCTAACAGCTGACTGCACTGACACAACACACAATCTGTGAAGTCGTCAGTTAACAATGGCGGCTTGTAGGGAATCACTGGGCAGCATGGACACAAGGACAGCAGGACATGGGACAAAGTTCTTGTCGCACCAACCACCAATGAAAACGTGTCTTGCCATGATGAGAACACATTCGTCTTCAAATGTTGCGAACATTGCAACAGAGTCCACGTGCATTATGTGTAAACAAGCCTGTTGAGGTCTTATAGCTAAATTATAAATTTATACTTCAGTTGATTAGTTACAGTCCAAAAATCACATGAAACTGCAAAGAAACGTCTTTCCGTTATATAGTCATCGCTATGGCTACCAACACCATCAGCGCCACCGCCACCACCGCCACCACCTGTAAAAGTTGTGGACAGACTGAAAGGAGGTGTGATGCACGAGTGTCTGTCTAACCCTGTGTAACCCTGTGTAACCTGTCAACCGCACAACAATACTTACTTTAGTATTAAATGAACACCAGTCTGTCTCAGCAAATCAGAGTTTACAGTCCACTTTGCACCAGAAAGTTCTAAAACATGTGTATCCCTCCCTCCGTCCTCTCTCTCTCTCATCAACAGGAACACAGAGGAACATTCGGGAAGTGAAGAAGAACAGAGAGGAATATGATAAATGAATGAGACAAGATGAGAAAATGGCCACACCGCGCCTGTGGCAGTTAAATCAAATAAACAACTTTGTTAATTTTTTAAAACAAATGGCGACGAAAAGCAGATATTGATGTGAGTGCAGCATTTGGCAGATCAATGATGGCAGTGTTTGCGCTGCTGTCTCTCGTCCACAGCTGTGACCCTTGACATTTGCACGTGAGCGCAGAAACACACCGGGCTTAGCCTGGCTGCCCGGCCATATTTAAACTGGTTGCCCGGCCATATTTAACTGGCTGTCCGGCCATATTTAACTGGCTGCCCGGCCATATTTAGCCTGGCTGCCCGGGCATGTTTAAACTGGTTGCCCGGCCATGTTTATCCTGGTTGCCCGGCCATATTTAAACTGGCTGTCCGGCCATATTTAAACTGGCTGCCCGGCCATATTTAAACTGGCTGCCCGGCCATATTTAAGCTGGTTGCCCGGCCATGTTTAAGCTGGTTGCCCGGCCATGTTTATCCTGGTTGCCCGGCCATATTTAAACTGGCTGTCCGGCCATATTTAACTGGCTGCCCGGCCCTGTTTAAAGTCGCCCTGCCGCCAGCTTGTTTTTGTTGCAAATATTTGTCAATCGTGGGTCCAGCGGCGGGCGTCCTGTGGTGACTGAAGCATGTCGGAGTAATGGCGTTCTGTCGTTCGCAGCTCACGCGCTCCCTGGTTATTTATTTGAAGCATATCCAATGAATGGCTTCCTCGCAATCTTTGGCGGGCTTTGCTGTTATTTGTGTTCATTCGTTTCAGTGAATCAGCTATGGCGACCATGAGTTCGTTGAGTGTTAGGTGAGTAGTTGAAGTTGACTCACACACACACACAAAGCAACTGCCCAAGGTTCCCAAGCACTCTTTCTGAGAATGGTTGAGGAATGGTGGACAGTCTGTTTTCTGCCACAGAAACCTGCTCCAAACTCGCGGAACTTGAATGCACTGAGTGCTGGGGTGGTGCTCACGAGTCGGCAACACTTGACATGTAGGTATACTTATCAACATGTTTAGTCACAGTCACCTTGACATGTAGGTATACTTATCAACATGTTTAGTCGCAGCAGTAAAACCAAGACTAAGGAAGTTGATGGTCACGTGGCTGAAACTACAGGTCATGGCCAACAGTCTATTGCTGCTATAGTGGTGTATGTATATATAGTATTAAAGTCGCCATTTATCAGATGACATGCAGCTCTCCTGACACCAGTCCCTGCACCAGTGGGTGCTAGTGGTTGGTCTGCTCACGTGATGCCAGGTCAGAGGTCACACCTGCATTATCGTCATCTCACTTGTTAGCGCCATTCGCACAGAGCAGCATGAATGAAGATGAATGAGTGTGCAACAGTATGTCGTGCTTCGCTGTTCAACTGTTTACAAACATGGCTCCCTGGCCATGCTGCTGTTTCCAGCAGTACCTAGTTGTGAGGGCAATTAGTGCAAAGTAATTTACCGAGGGCGAGTGATGCAGCGCTCCTGTCGCACAGCCGCCATAAATCAAAGCCATTCTCGCCCTCTCTCCTCAACTCGCATTCAAGCTCCGCCTGCAGGGAAGCAGGGGACGCGAGGAAAACGAGATTTGGAAGCATGAGTCAGTAAATTTGCCTGCCATCTATTTCTCCTCCACTGACAGCAAGCACATAGTGAAACATGCGATACCCCGCCTCATGCACTGCCCTACCCACCTCATCCCCCGAGACCTACAGAAATAACCAACACACATCGCCTCCCTATACACCCCATCAAATCTTTTAACAGCTGCATCTCTGTACAACCGATTTCCTCCATCTTTTCATAAAATAGCTTGGACACCTCTTCCTTGTGGAGAGGACCTGATCGAGAAGAAAAGCTCGTCAATAGGCCAGCGAGCGGTTATCGCCATCAATGGACGAATCCAAAGTCAGAGGAGCACTCACTGAGGACGACATCTTCTAAATACTAAATACTCAGGTGGAGAAATACTCAGGTGGAGAAATACTCAGGTGGAGATGCAGACGACAGACTTTGGTAGCCACCAGGCTGCCATCAGAAGTCGCAGATGTTGGTAACTACACTGCTCCAACATAGAAGGTACCAGAAATGGTTTTCAACAAAGGCATCAACTACAAGACTGAAATAGAAGGCAGCAGCCATTAGCATTTGGCATAACAACTGGAATTTGCTGGAAGAAAATGTTTTCAGTAGGGCTGTCTACTTGTGCTGCACCTTCAGACACCCTGTTAAACTTGCTGGAGGAGGGAGAGGAGCTCAGCGTGAGTAGCAGCTACAATCTCTAGTATTATATTATTATATTATTATATTATATCTGACTACAATCTCTAGTATTATATTATTATATTACATCTCACTACAATCTCTAGTATTATAAATGGCTATTCTTCCTGTCGGCTAAACTTGACTAGCCCAGCAAGAGCTCAACTTCCAATGTCCACGAATACAGTGGTCAGCATGTCAGCTCAGTGTCACTTCCACATATTTAGCTGTTTCCCCGCAGCATCCCAAAGGTCAAATGGCATCAGCATCCATCGCCACAGTTTAGTGAGTGAGAAAGAGAATTAATGAAACCTTTACAGTCGTACACAAGTGGCTGCAACTATGGGAGACTGTAAACAACGATATGTTAAATAATATTGCAAAATGCGGGTTATGAATGGAGATTGATTGTTATGTACAACAATATCTCCCAAGACCTCGGCGGGCGTCAGCGACTTGTAGAAATAATCTGCTCCATGGCCATTGTAGTCTCCAGGCTCTGCTCCACGGATGTCTGGTGCCACCAGCAGGATGCTGAGAACATCTGGCACTTGCTTCACACTCGTTTCATTGCAAAGTCACAGAATTTTCTTTCTTCCTTCCCTGGCAGCATTGTGTGGCCCGCCATCTCACAGATTGTATTTTGATTTCACTGGCTGGGAGGTTGTTTAAAAATCAATGATGGCAGTTTATCTCTGTAGATTGCTTCTGTTTATCTTTGCAGATATTTTTGCAAAAATAGATGACTTCTGTGCAGATGACTTATGTTTATGCCGGTGACTCCTGATGCCGGGGCGGTGGCTTCTTGCATTTTATTCCATCTGTCAGTACAGTCTCCTGGCAACACAGCTAAACATGAATGATAGCTACAAAACATCGCACAGGCTCAAGATTGATGAAGCTTGCTTACTTGAGACAGATAACCGTGTGTATTGTTTGTTTGTTTGTTTGTTTGTTTGTTTGTTTGTTTGTTTGTGTGCAAGCGTCTGTTTATGACTTGTCAGACACGAGTGCAAGTACCTCAGACCACCAGCCCTCCCTCCTCACACAGTATTTTGTCATTTATAACATCATCTAGTCATACATATCTTATTTTTTTAATACACGTTTAGGTGGCTGCTGCTTCTGCTACACACACACACAACTTACACGCAAACAAACAAACAAACAAACAAACAAACAAACAAACAAACAAACAAACAAACAAACAAACAAACAAACACACTTTGCATAAGCAAGCCTGCGCACTGACCATATTTTTATATTGCAGCCGGGTATGACCCACCCAAGTGGAAATAAAATAAAAGTTAATCGCTATCCAGGCGAGAGCTAGATATTTCCGCCGGCCTGGCCGCTAAATCAAATATTGTTTAATGTGTTAAAATATGAACTAAAAATAAAGCTCCCCAGTTTTTACACTCTCCTGTTTGCAAAAATCGCATTTTGCTTATGGCTCTCAACTTGTACACATGGCGCTGCTCTCGTGCCTCTCATCCCTTCCTGTAGAGTTAGTCAAGCGGTTTGTCCGCGTGTATGTGTGTGGCACATGCGCTTGTGTGTCTGGTGTCTTGGTGAGTAGTCTATACACATGTGATGTGAGTCTGTACGCCTGCGGTTAGTCCAGGAACGTGTGTGTCTGGTGTCAGTTCCTTCCTCTCCGTGGTGTCTCCATGGTGTTGGTGTGCACCATGCACTTCCTCCATAATTTGTTTACAACTTAGACAAGATGTGTTGGTGTAAAATGAAGTCGATTGTATTGTGATGCTACATGCCTTGTGTGCCATACTGCGCCTGCTCCATGAACTCGCTGTGGCTCAGTGGATGCTGCTGCTGCCACAGATGTGATGACCTTTGCACTCTCTACACACTGTGTTGTCCTCCAGAATATATTCAAGCTCAACCTCCAACTCAGCTGTTAAACTAACCTTTCTTTATCTCGCCTGGACTACCAAATGTTGCAGCTAGACTGTGATGTTGTCTGCGTGTCCAGGTGTTGCAATATTAAACTATTGGGAGTCTGATATGTTCATCGTTGTAAACTTCTCAGGCTCTCTTCAAGGTTTGAGAACAAGTACTTCTCAACACTTAATGCAATAAAATAACCCAAAACCGGAAGAAAGAAACACGTAAAGCCATCTAGAGTATCATCCAATACTGTTTTCTCGTATAGTCCTCCATCTAAAGCTTAAACATTTTAACTTTTACAGTTTCAAGGCGAGTTTTCTCCACAGGTGTTCAAGCTTTTCAGTCTACAAACAGTGCCAAACGTGATGTGAGCTGTGTGGACTGTGGACTGTGGACTGTGAGGACTGTGTGCACTGTGTGTACCGTGTATACTGTGTGGACTGTGTGTATTGTGAGTAGTGTGCACTGTGTGGACTGTGTATACTGTGAGTACTGTGTGCACTGTGTGTACCGTGTATACTGTGTGTATTGTGAGTAGTGTGCACTGTGTGGACTGTGTATACTGTGAGTACTGTGAGGACTGTGTGGACCGTGTGTATTGTGAGTAGTGTGCACTGTGTGGACCGTGTATACTGTGAGTACTGTGAGTACTGTGTGGACCGTGTGTATTATGTGTACTAAGAGTACTGTGTGCTGTTGGAAACCAGCTGCTGAGCCAGTTTCAGCATTTGAAGACTGCCATCTATCATTGTGCTTGTGTTGTTTTTAAAGATTGTGTTCATGTCAAAGGAACTGATATTTTGTTTATCACCAGTGTTTGCCACTTCCGTCTCATCAAATGGTGATCGTGCAAAGCTGACATTTCTCTGTGGAGTTTCAGCTCAGTTTTCAAGTACATCTACAGTTAGAAGTCAAGATGAGAATCAGAATTTGCGAGGTGAATGTCGTTACAAGAGCATTGCTGTCATCAGCAGACCACCCAGTCCTCGGTCTTTGCTGCTTCATCTTGTCAGTCCTCGACGTGTGCGAGTTGTAAGTCTTGAGAGAATCGCGTTAGGCCCGCCAAGCGCCATCGCTGCTAAACACATTTCCCGGCAGACAGGAGACAGGAGACGAGACAGGAGACAGGACAGGCGCCCGGAAACACGGCCAGCGCCGAGAAAAGACCACTTAGCCATTGGCAAGCATCGCTGGTGAGAAGAAGAGAGGAGGAAAGGAAGAAAACGACGAGGCGCTGGAAAGAGTGATGGCGGCCTTAGCAGACGTCACGTGTCCCTCACTGTAGACATGAACAACACATTAACATATCACACATGAACAACACATTTACATATCACACATGAACAACACATTTACATATCACACACGAACAACACATTAACATATCACACATAAACAACACATTTACATATCACACATAAACAACACATTTACATATCACACATGAACAACACATTAACATATCACACATGAACAACACATTTACATATCACACATGAACAACACATTAACATATCACACATGAACAACACATTAACATATCACACATGAACAACACATTAACATATCACACATAAACAACACATTAACATATCACACATAAACAACACATTAACATATCACACATAAACAACACATTCACATATCATACATAAACAACACATTCACATATCATACATAAACAACACATTAACATATCACACATAAACAACACATTCACATATCATACATAACAACACATTTACATATCACACATAAACAACACATTTACATATCACACATGAACAACACATTTACATATCACACATAAACAACACATTAACATATCACACATAAACAACACATTCACATATCATACATAAACAACACATTTACATATCATACATAAACAACACATTTACATATCACACATAAACAACACATTCACATATCACACATAAACACCACATTTACATATCACACATAAACAACACATTTACATATCACACATGAACAACACATTAACATATCACACATGAACAACACATTAACATATCACACATGAACAACACATTTACAACATCCACCCATGGAAGTGTAGAGGTGGACTGCTGTCTGTCTGCCGAGACCAACACTTAGCCTCTTGCCAAGTTCTCCGCTATTAGTCTCGGCGAGCCTAAACAAAGTAAACCGGAAGCTTTGTACACAACAGCCTCGTTTTAGTAGTTATCTGGAGAAAATCGTCTGCCAGCAGTCCAGTAATACAAGTTCGTGATCCTCCCACTCTCCACATATAGTCAACAGCTGCGACAGTGTTGCTCACTCTCCTCCTCCCTGTGCTCAGTACTGTTCACACTCGCACAAGACCTCTGTCTTTCGTTGCTATGGCAATTAAGCAGCTGTACAGGTCATCTTTGCCCGTCAAGGACACATTATCGTGACACCACCGTCACGTGTCAACTGATTTTAAACCAGAATAGTTTCTGCTCTTCCCCCAAAACATTAAAATGTCAGCAGCTTAACAAAACTTAGTCTATTCCGTGTGAACATAGTATTTACATGTGTGACTCAGTCTTCTACTCTCTAGACCAGACCTGGGCAAGGGGCGGCCGGCGGGCCGGATCCTGCCCGCCTCCTGTCTCTGACCGGCCCGCCCGCTGGCTCGCCCGCCAGTATATATACTATATATACAGTATTGGGTAAAACTGAGTTAACTATATTAGTCCGGCCCTCTAAAACCATCCCAATTTCTCATGCGGCCCCCCGGGAAAATTAATTGCCCACCCCTGCTCTAGACTACTTCATCGGCGTTTTACTGAGTATTCTTGAAATTGGTGTAGTCGGTATACAGGACTTGTCTTGCAAGTAGATTAATCGTTCTTCAGTCCTGCAAAAGAGTTGTTTCCGTATGTCTTTGTGCGGCGTGTACACGTGTGTGAAACGTGTGGTGCGTCCACGACACCAGACTTGCTCTCGTTGGCCTCCACAGGGCAAGCCACCCTCCCAGACCTCACCACACTCGCCACACTTGCCACACTCCCAGACCTTGCAACACTCACCACACTCCCAGACCTCACTACACTCCCAGACCTCACCACACTCGCCACACTCCCAGACCTCGCCACTCCTCAGGAAATGGTGGAGCGGGAGGGGGAAGGGAGAAGAGGGGGTCAGTCAATATCGTGTCCGTCATGATGGGAAATCTATCGATAAATGTAAAAATGTGAAAATGTGTGCTGTCTCGCCCGACACCCGACTTTCAAAGGAACAGAGGAGCCGAGAAGCCGCCAGTGGGGGTGGGTGGGTGGTTGATAGGGTGGAGGGGGTCAACTTTCTCGGTGCGCACGGATCAGTGTGATTTATAATTGTGGGAGCGGTTGCATGAAGAGTGAGCGAATCACTCACAATGTTGTCACTTGTGAGTTGCGAGGCAAGCACAAGGCCTAGGTGCTCGTGTGTGAGGTTGATATCGGAATACTTCCACAAACGTCTGCTGCGACAGGTGATAGCAGAGCTGGCGGCACCCAGGTAACAAAAAACATCGCACCACTCGAAAACATTGACACAGAGCAGACGAAGACTTGTGTTGGCTGAGTGAACAGGTTTTTACTAAGTCGGGATTTTGCACAGAGAAACTCGAGTGTGTGGTCTCACAATTACAGCCCCGTGGTCGTCGGGGGGTGAGGTGTAGACACCACTAGTGTCCAAGCCACCTTGTTTGTGAGGTTGTGAGGTGTAGACACCACTAGTCTCCTAGCCACCTTGTTTGTGAGGGCGGTGCCATTCTCCCCTCGCTGCTTTACCCTCTGAGGAGTCGGATAACCATTTCACAGCTGGATGCTGTGTAGGGATGAGGGGGAGGGTTGTGTAAGTACCCTGCGTCACACAAGTATCATGATACCCGGCTACTGTGAGTGGTTTGGGGTTCGGACCCCGCTGCTGTAGCCACTAGGCTTTCCTCGTGGTGCCAGATATGTGCTCATGCAAATCACTAGCAGGATTACCTGACAGTCTTCTTTTCTTTCTTTTTTTTATTGTTATCGCTGATGTTTGTTTTATGATTACTCTTGATATGTACTTGTTTTTTAAATTTGTTGCTGGTGTCAGCGCTGTTTTCTTTTTCTTTCGCTTTCTTCTTGCCATCCTCTTCCTCCATTAAACCCCGCGAGAACCAATATAATCACGTGTCACGTGGCCTGATGGTTAATGCGTGTATAATATTGAAGCTGACACCCTGCCTCCGCTAAAATAAACATCTTGAAGAAAATCTCATTTTACAGTAAAATGCAAGGACCTTAAGCCAGGCTTTTACCGGGATTTGTCCCGATTTCACTGGAAGATAACTCGTTTTTCACCAAGCTGTTTCTTTCGTGAGAATATCTGCCAGGCAGGCCTGAAGTGAGTCACACGAGCTCAGACCCACGGCTCTTTGTGGATTTGATCTCTACTTCCGGTGAGGGAGTGCGCGTGCGCGCTTGCCTACGAGCACGTTCATAAGTGTGTGCGCGAGTGTGAAAACAGGACGTGTGATTACTTGTCACCTTGTGGTGTGTCACATGCTAGGGAGGATTGAATGACACCCTGCTGTCTACAACGGGTGGAGGGTGGCGGGTGGCCTTATCAGCTGCGACAATAGTGAAAGTTCTTGTTGCGATTACCTCCTTGAATGGCATTTGCAGCTAGTGACAGTGACAGTGACAGTCGTGTGGCAGAAGGATCAATACAAGTCTCCTGGAAGCCATGTCAGTAGATATGTAGTAACGCCACAGATATATTGGAGATATCATTAATGCTACATGTGATCAGTTGATATTGGTAACGCTGTGTGATCAACAGATGCCGGTGACGTCACTAACGATCAGTGGATGCCGGTCACGTCACTAACGATCAGCCACGTGCTCGTGCTGCAGGTGTTGGTGTGGTTAGAAGCTGACTTTTCACTGGATGTTAACAGAGACCAGTGCAGTCGTAAGAAAAAGTCTCATACAGTGTTACTGTCACCCGAATACTCTGGCAGCGACATACAGTTCTCTGTCACTGTCAGCACCTGCCATTAGCACAGTTTACAGGTAACAACAGGTGGCAGGTTAGCTGCTGCTACACACAGTTCCCTGTCACTGTCAGCACCTGCCATTAGCACAGTTTACAGGTAACAACAGGTGGCAGGTTAGCTGCTGCTACACACAGTTCCCTGTCACTGTCAGCACCTGCCATTAGCACAGTTTGCAGACACACCCACTCATTTCGCTGAACAGACGGAGGGGCTACAAAAAGTGCAGCATGCTGTTATTTTCTGTCTGTGTAAGGTCACTGCAGTTGTTTGTGTTTGCTCTGTTCAGCAATATCTATATTTTACAGAGACCGAACACCTCTTGAAGTGCTTGCTAGCCATTGTTCTTTTGATGGCACCGCCACCCACCCACCCACCCCATACAATGAAACCTTTCATTGCTCTCCGCTGGAAACTCACTGCCACTTGTTGTGACATGACTGCAGTGACAGGGTGGAGAAGGGTTAGTTGTTGATGAAGGATGCGGAGATTCGTGCATGTAGTAGTAGTTGTGTCACAGACTGGCGGAGTCATTGTCACATTGTCACATTGTCACATTATCACATTATCACATTATCACATTATCACATTATCACATTGTCACATTATCACATTATCACATTATCAAATTTTCCTCCTCAACTTTGCTGTGTTTTGATTTCACTCGTCATGTGTATGCACCCTGTACAACCTAACCTCTATCTACACCATCGTCTTTGATCCCGAGCACGGGGACCATTTAATATCCCCGGCTGTTCACATCTCCACTTTCACCTGCGACACCTGGCCGCCTGCTGACGTCAGAGGGAGTTTGCACGAGGGCGACTGTTGACGGTTGCCCTCACCACAGACTCACTTGTCCGACAGGTTTTCTGACAAGGTGCCGGCCTGTCGCCGCTTGTCCACACTGCAGCTGCTGGCTTTGGGATGCCTGACACTTTACAGCAACACAGGTGAGGCTACAAGATGTGTGTACACCTTTCCTATTCCGTGGAACACGTGAAGTATCTCATTATTCTATCTCGCGACTTCACATTTCGCGTGAAACATCAGATGCTGAGATGAAATACTGTTTGCGTGGGGAATGTACTGTAAGTACAGATATAGATATTATTGAAATAGCTTCCATAATTAACTGTGAAAAACAGCAATGATATGACAGTAGTAAACTGAGTTTTGATGAGCATAGACACTGTATATGGCGTGCATATACTCGTAGACATGTAGGATGTCTACAGAAATAGCAATCACAAGCAGAACTCTCAGCATGTGGCCACCATCTGGAATACATGTACACCGATACGCTCTATGTATATGCCTTACATCTATGTCACACTATGTATATAATATGTATAGAATATGTTTGGTGCGAATATTATTCCGTGCACCACCGACACTAAGCTGTGGCAGTGTCACCTCTGTCACCTCTGTCACCTCTGTCACCTGTCTGATGAACCATCTTCTGTCCTGAAACTGAAATGTCCTCTAACAATGAGATGCTCCAGATGTCTCGGTCCTTGCACACTGACATGTCTCTACTTGTCTGACACTGACATGTCTCTACTTCTCTGACACTGACATGTCTCTATTTCTCTGACACTGGCATGTCTCTACTTGTCTGACACTGACATGTCTCTACTTCTCTGACACTGACATGTCTCTACTTCTCTGACACTGACATGTCTCTATTTCTCTGACACTGACATGTCTCTACTTCTCTGACACTGACATGTCTCTACTTCTCTGACACTGACATGTCTCTACTTGTCTGACACTGACATGTTTCTACTTCTCTGACACTGACATGTCAGCTATGGAGTAAATTCTCAGCTTGCTGTGACACTGAGTGATGTGAGTGCCATAAACTGTGAGAGATGGCTGTAAGTACACATCCTTTCATCTCAGTCTGTCAGAATGTCGTTGCTGTCCACGTCAGTAAATTTAGAAACGATTGATAACCCAGTAGATGTGGAACTGGACGAAGCCCCGCACTTTGCGTGAAGAGTTGAAAATGAACATGCTGCACAGCGACACACACTCTCACATTCACACACTCTCATACACACTCTCACACACTCACTCTCACACACTTACACACACTCACACTCACTCTCTCACACTCTCATACACACTCTCACACACTCACACACACACTCTCACACACACTCATACACACTCTCACACACTCACACACACACACTCTCTGACACCCACACTCACACTCTCACACACTCGCTCACACTCTCTCACACTCATGCACTCTCTCACACACACTCTCACACACTCACTCTCACGCTCTCTCTCGATTAGGTTTCCAGACACAAATGTAGAACAGCGGGGGAGTAGCTGAGACGCCATAAAGGTTCCACACGAATGCACAAGTGTAGAGCGAGTGTTGCAGAACTAATGAGTGGCTGACACCGCCACTTCTCGTGCTCACAGCCACGTGCACTGACTAATGAAGGTTGACACTGGGGTCAGCGGGCTGAGGGGCTGTCGTCATCATTAGTTTGTGTACCTACAAGTAGAGTCTGGTGTCGTCCGGTGCACCAAGACACAGTCGATCGATCAAACGTTTGCAGCCAGGTATCCAGGTAAGAAATCGAACACCTGCTTGAACTTCGACTTCTGTCGTCACGGACCTTCTTGATCTGCATTGGCTGACGTGTTCTCACTCCTACTCGCTCCCTCATTCTCTCTCTCACTCACTGACACGCACACCTGTACACACACACACTTTCTCACAGAAAGTCTGTTTACCCATTTCTAGCAGCAAAAGTCGTTTGTCGCCAGTTCCACTCAATCGCCAGAAGGTTTATGTTGAAAGATATTTCTGTCCTGTATATCTTCCTGCCTGTCACGTGCTTGTTTACCTGTTGTTGGTTACTTCTGGCGGTTTCAAATTTCCTTTCATCTATTGATCAAAGAAGGCTGATATTGTCTTTATTGTCATCGACAGAATTGTTGTCTGTTTATGTCCACAGATTCTGGTGCAACTTCTGTCAACAAAGCTCCACCCGCCCAACTGACTTCATTGCAGGCGCTTCACACAATCGCCTCGTTGTTTGACAGAAAGGAAAACACAGGGATACCCGGGTTGACACCCAGTTACATGTGTTGACAGGACTCAGTCCCAGCCACCTGGCACAATGATATCGGGTAGCAGGCTGGCGTCCTCCCACCCTGGTGTCCGATCGTCAAGATGTCTGAGAACAGTGACAGGAGACTACAGCTCTTCTCTACACCTGCAAGGTGAGACAGGGTCACTCCACCAGGTAGCAACAGCGGTCTGACAGGGAGAGCACGCCAGGCAGCACACACGTGTACCTCCTCCCTCAAGTAATCAGGCGTCAGACAGACAGACAGTCACTCAGACAGACAGACAGACAGTCACTCAGACAGACAGACAGACAGACAGTCACTCAGACAGACAGACAGACAGACAATCAGTCACTCAGACAGACAGACACTCAGACAGACAGACAGTCAAACAGACAGTCACTCAGTCAGACAGACAGACAGACAGTCACTCAGACAGACAGACAGACAGTCACTCAGACAGAAAGACAGACAGACAGACACTCGGACAGACCGATGTCTAAAACAATCAGATGACATCAACAAAGAACAAATAGCTGTGTGTATGGCATGTAGATATGTATGCATGTGGATGTATGCAAATATCTATGTGCATGTGTGTACCTATACGTATGTATACATGTGTATGTACCTATCTAGCTGTGGGTGCATGTGTGTGTATACCTGTGTGTACCTATGTGTAGACATGCTATGTGCATGTCTGTCTGTATGTGCATGTACCTTTGTGTATGTGTGTATGTGTATATGTTTATTTGTGCACATGTGTATATTTGTATGTGTATGTACATATTATGTGTGTGTGTTTTTGAGTATATGTATGTGAATGTATGAGGTACGTATAGGTATATACATAGGTATATGTATTGTATGTGAGCGCCGGACAACAAATGATGTTTCCTAGTACAGTATACATATATACATGTCTGTGAACGTGTGTACACATTAGACATGCATGTACAGTGGTGTCCCCGTGTCAGCGAGTAATACCCTGCAAGACCTGTACCTGGGGTGGATCACACC
The DNA here is from genome assembly GCA_004794325.1 of Pomacea maculata. Taxonomy (NCBI): domain Eukaryota; kingdom Metazoa; phylum Mollusca; class Gastropoda; order Architaenioglossa; family Ampullariidae; genus Pomacea; species Pomacea maculata. Next base: position 177,391 of record SRHC01003349.1, on the reverse strand, counting down.
GCGGATAACACACTGAGCCTATCACTGCGATAAGGCGGGGAAGCGGGGAAGGAGAGAAAGGAAGAACACATATTAACGGGTGTGTCTGAGATCCTGAGTTCACCAGGTTACCACTTTCTCGCTTGACGAGTGTCTGGAAACTCAGCGAGCTGTGTCCACATCGCATCCACACCGTACGATGAGAACTGAGGGACGTGTACAGACAGTACAGTGTACACTCGGCAGTACATCCTGTCTGTCACAATACTAGTAATGACAGTGCTAATAATAGCAAGTGTCACACAGAGGTGTACAGACAGTACAGTCTACACTCATGTCTGTCATGTACATCACGTCTGTCACAATACTAGTAATGACAGTGCTAAGTATGTAGTGCTAATAATAGCAAGTGTCTTACGGAGGTACCACATGTTACTTGCGGTAACAATAATCATAAATGTGCGCCAACTTTTGCTTATATCATATACTCTCTGTGCTGACCAACGATAACAACGAAATGACATGAAAAACACAAGGTAACGATAACGGGCAGACACCAAACACACTGAGCCCTTGAGGTGAGCAAAAGTACAGGTAATACAAGAGTGAGACATTAAATGTCAAAAATACAAATAACAAAACTGTATAGATCATTATAGTAGTGATAATACTCACGAATGTAAGAAAGAGGTGTCACGTGATCTCACAGCCTTGGTCTCCCCATCCCTCTCCATCAGCGTATCAATGGCCACCGCCCTCCACCCGTGAGGATGGAAGACAGGAGACAGCCAAACGACACGACATCCGGGACAAGCTGTACATCAGCTCACTGAGCCCCGCCAGACCTCACCCTGGCCTCGTCACATCAGCCGGTGTGCACACACCTACCCGACCGTTCACAGTTGCCGACCCTGAAAGACACAATATGTGAGTAAAACATAGTGCGACATAGGGTACATCGTGTAACATAGGGTACATAGTGTGACATAGGGTACATAGTACGACATAGCGTACATAGTGTGAGATAGGGTACATAGTGTGACGTAGCGTACATAGTGTGAGATGGGGTACATAGTACGACATAGGGGACATGGGGTACCTAGTGCGACATGGGGTACATAGTGCGACACAGGGTACATAGTACCCAGACATAGCTAACATACGCACACACGCTGCATGACAACAGATTAGGATTAAGCTGCTGTTGCAGGTTAAGAAGCTGCTCAAGGACCGGAGCATGGAGACATCAGGTGGTCAAACACAGTTTGGCTGAGGCTGGTTGTCATGGGGACCCGACTGGCGTGTGCGCGATGACTACGGCGCAAAAGAAAGAGAGTGTGGAGCTACCCGTAAACACAGGTATGGTGAGCTGAGGTCAGCAGTCATCGCCACACACACAGCACTAGAGTCCACTGTGTGAGTGATGTATATAATATCTTGTCTGCTGACTGCTGATGTGTGTAGTCACCTGTCATCGTAGATGTCATGTGGAGCTAACGGCTGCTTGGATGTATTCACTGACCACCCAGGCACAGTATATACCCTGATTGAAAGTAGCTGTACAGCTGTGCTCTCGGTGTATGTTTTCCGATTTGTGTTTATGACTGCACTGTGTGATTGCAATATCCTGTCACCCTCCGGTTTACGACCTCAGTGTGTGTCTATTGTGTGTTTACGACCTCAGTGTGTGTCTATTGTGTGTTTATAACCACATTATGTGTGTCTCCTGTGTGTTTATGAGTACAGTATGATGTGTCTCCTGTGTGTTTACGACCTCAGTGTGTGTCTATTGTGTGTTTACGACCTCAGTGTGTGTCTTTTGTGTGTTTACGACCTCAGTGTGTGTCTTTTGTGTGTTTATAACCACATTATGTGTGTCTCCTGTGTAAGGTGACCAGACGTCCCGCTTTTGACCTCTTGTCCCGCCTGCTCATCGGGCGGAACGCCCAATGTCCCGCTTTCTGGCTTTCTGGCAAGTCTATCAAATGTCCAGGTTGTCTTTAAAAATCACTTTTTTCGGCGTTCTTTGACGGTGACGACACCATCAGCGGCACGTGTCCCGCTTTCGCCCCCGAAACGTCTGGTCACCTTACTCCTGTGTGTTTACGACTACAGTATGTGTATCTTCTGTGTGTTTATGAGAAAGTTGTGTTCCTGATTTACAAAGAATTGGTTTATGTTTAGCATCTTTCTCCCATCCACAAGTTCTGTGTCTACTTGTTTGACCAAAGTAGCATGACGACCACCACTGTGACGATAACCAGGGGAACAAGAGTAAGATTTATACGAATCTTCATCATTTGAATGGCACTGCAAGGACATGTAAGCTGGTGTCTGTGGGTCCAGAGCCAGCAGAGGAGGAAGTGATGGCAGCAGGACAAGACAAGTGGACAGCGCCGGAGTTGTGGCCCTTCTGTCCGACACCAAGGCCCGCCAGCAACGACCAGCGCCAGTGTCTGAAGGGCAGAGAGGGATGTCTACACTCCAGGCTTAGACAGTGCATCCGCTACGTCACTAACAGGTAGGCGTGACGTGCGACATCTGCCTCAGGTGGTTGATGGAACTTCCCCGTGTGACTAATGGGGGCTGAGTACTTTCTGGTCATGCAGTGTGTTAGCTTTAGTCCCCGAAAGCCTACCCTGCTAAGTTCATTATCTGTGCCAAACCTCTGGTCTTTGTGAACTGTTATTTGCAAATTTATTGGACAAAATGTGTTTCTTACAAAAGGTCACGCCCGCAGCTCAGTATTGAATCGAAACAGAGCGCTAGAAAGTTAAAAAAGAAACAGCATATGATCAATGCTTCGAGTTTCAAACATCGTCGCCAAGTCTGAGCACAAGCCGAGTTCAGGATGGCCAGTGGACGGTGAAGACATTTTAGAACTTCGCAGCATTCGTTAGAACACACGGTCGACACATCAGGTTTTGGCTTCGCGAGCGTTTACCGGCGTTTGTAGAAATTTGTAAGAAAGAAATGTCTGCTATTTCCATTTGTCAAGATTTGATGAATGCTGAGGTCGGCCACTCGTCTTAGGCCTATTAAAGTGCAACTTTACTTATATGCAGTTTATTTGAATTGTTTTGGTTCAATTTATCCTAGGTCTAGTTGTTCACCGCAAATTATTTTTCCAAATGAGAGGGCTGAGCTCAGTACAGGATGGTCTGTACCGAGACTTTAGTGAAATGCAGTTTTCTTCTCGAGAAAGGTCAGGAAAGAAGTAAACCAATATGATGTCACAAAATGTACTTGGGTAGATGTGAGAGCATTTGGCAAAAGAAAAGTATGGGTAAACAGACTATTGCTGTCGTTTCAATCTGTGCACAGACAGCGAATGAAGCGAAAGAGTGAGATGCCGGTAAAGAGCGAGGACGTGTCTTCACGCATGTACATCGTCACACGTGCGGCCTCGTCGTCTTCATCGCCGATGCAGGTGGACCCTAGCGACCTCTACAAGGCCTTCATGGACACAATCGCGCGCCAGACTCACCTGGACTCCACGGCCGTCCACAGACCTTTCGACCGACACAAATCACAGAGGCTGGCCTGCCAGACCATTGACATCACGTGACCTTTAGGACGGCCGCACCCAGCAGCCAAGTGTGACTGTGCCGTTAATAAATAAATGCTTATTTCAAAGAATGCACCTCAGGTAAGGGGTCAGCAATCATCAGCCAAATCTTGCTGCGCCTCAGGCCTTATGTCTCCCACACATTCCTTCAGCTTGTTTATATAAATCTCCTATAGAGGATGTGGTCTCCTCGGTCATGTTTTTACAATGTACCAGTGCAAGACAATAACAGCTTGAGTCGTGCTGTGTACACCTGCTCACATGTTATGATGTACAGCCTAGACTGACTGTCAGACTCCGCAAAAGACAAATATTTTCAAAAGTGTCTGCAATACCAGGTGATGACAAGATGACAAGAGTTCCGTCAGATTTCTGTGCTCCTGCATGCAGGACCAACAGACTGAAGTCGTCCTTCGTTGTTTCGGTCATGTGACTTCTAAACGCTACAGTGTGAATGAATTGAGATCATGTGTGTGTGTGATTTGTGACTGAGGTTTTCCTGGTGTGGCGGTATGAATGTGGTATGTGCTGAGGATTCTTGATGCTGTGCTGTGTGGCTCCTTATAGAGCTGCTCTTTCCAAAACGTTTACACTGCTTTTACACCATGTGTGATATTAGGAATACTTACAGCCCTTTTACTTCTCGACCAAAACATTATTGTGCTTATTGCAATTTTCTGTTACAAGGGCCAGCAGGGTATTTAGAACTCAAGGCTACATTCACACCCTCCCTGAAAACATATCTGTCCACAAAGTACTGACCCTGAATTACTAATCTTCACACCCTGGCAGTATTGTCATGTTAACAATCATGTATCGACTCCATCTGACACTGTTTATATGCCTTCATCAATTGCTTTATATTCTACTTTTGTACCTCATCTTTATGTTGTTTAGTGTCTATAAGTACCTACTGTCTACTGGCTGTTTTCTTGTATCTTTATGTTGTTTAGTGTCCCTAGAAGTACCTCACTGTCTGCTCGCTGTTATCTTTCATTTATCATTGGTTTGACAGTGCGATCTACCTTGGTCATGATGATCACGTTGTAAGTACCCATTATTATTATTAAAGAATGTACAGGGTTCAGAGTTTGTAAGATAGATGCAGCATTGGTGGTGGAAACAGATGTATCCTCTATTGAGAGAAGCATTCACTGATCTTTTTTGAAAAGCGTTTGCATAACACAGAAATAAGGAAGTGGACAGTGTTCATTTTGATTGCCTGCGAACCCAAGACTGAAGGAACTAAACATGAAGAGCACTCGCTGACTATCCCGTGGGTTTTGTCTTTGTACCATCGCTACCTTGCTAACAATGCAAGCCATATTTCAGGCAGACATAGAGCATCATAACTCTGGCAACAGATTCCAGATTGCTTCTGTAATCTTTCTCCTTCACCCCACCTACTAATTGTGGGGAGCAGGGATCCTACAAAGATTTTTTTTTTAATCAAACACAGCATCCTACCTAGACAGCAGGCTACGTACACACATTATTGATTCACCTCGCCTTTCACACAAGTCTTTGGGGTGAACATACATAAAAAAAAAAATCAGGGATTTCACATGTGGGGGGTTAGCTGGCCACAATGTTGCTAGATTTAGAAAACTGATAATTGCAGATTACATGAAAGCAAGAGCTACAAATGACGGTGCTTTATATAACCCAAAAAACATTTTGTTTCTCAGGACTGTGCGGTGAACATGAGTGAACCAACAGCAACAAGATATACAGTTTTCTGGGTAGGATAAAACAAGGCCAATCCTGGGGTTGAGATCACTTGCACAACAGCAAATCACAACAGAAAGACTGCATATATCATTTTTATCAACTCCGTAAGATGCCTGACACAGCTGTTATAAACAATTAAGGTCAATGGTATTCTGAAATCAAAACAGTCCAGTGGAAGCTGTCATCATCTGTGCATGGCTCCAGCAAGCAGACGAAGTGCCAGGTCCTCATCATCTTGCACACTGCGACAAAAAAGCAGTCTTCAAGTGGTGCCTATGGCTTTCTGGGCAATACCTATTACTGTCAATGAGAGGTTCTGGTAGAGTTGTAGGCCTAACCAGTTTGTATGACTCATCTGGTGCCCTCTCTTTGTAAATACGCTCATTGGGATAGTGACAAAATACTATTCACTCAGGTGAAAATGCTGATAAAATACTACATCTATGGATGCCTACATCTTATTTGGAAGACTTAAAACACGAGAAAGCAGTTTGTAATATGATAAAACGGAAAAATTGGTTTACAAAACAAAGCAGTATTGTGTCTGCAGGTTAAAGTTTACATCAAACAGCATAGCATCTGCAGATTACAGTTTGTTGTTACTGATTGTCTTACTGTCATTCATAGGTATAAAATATACTATTTATTTTCGCCAAGTACTCAACTAGTCTAATACTAGATATCTTAAGTCAATGTTTACAAGATTTTACTTGAAATTTTGAAGGGAAATAATTGTTTTGTGAATTACATTTGTCAGCGGACATTTAGGCTGCTCACACTTCCTAATAGACACTACATTAACAATTTCTTCTGTTATATTTTGTTACTTATAAATCAAAAAGTCTTTTAAAGTCAGCTACCTCAGGTACCTTTAAACTAAACTCCTGTTCCCCCTTCTTAAATCTGAGTGCCTGATCATCTCAATCATAACCCCTTGTCAAGGATATAACATTTCAAAGTAATTAGAAAACCATTTAATATATCTGATACCCATTCTTTTCCAATAACTTACAATAAAAGATTTCTTTTAGAAAGATAGTGAAGGAAGAATATGATAACTAGGTTCAGACAATAATTAAATATTTTAGACTCAGATTCACCAAGCTCCCATACTTGTCTCCATTCGCTGCTACTAGATACATGTGCATTTCTTTATGATTTACCACTGAGCTTTGCTAAGAAGGCCCATGTGGCTTCATCATTTTTTTAATAGCTCATAAAGTAAAATGCACTTGTTAGATCAACAATGGAAGTGGGTGAAAGCAGCTGAATGCTAATGACTGAAACCACCCTGTCTTTCGTTGATCAATTTGTTCCCCTTTAGTCATCGTCATGTTTGATGTTTGTCTAAATCTATAATTCTAGAAGCAATTTGATAGGAGGGCTGACAAGTGTACTTCCAAAATATTCCTCTCCCACCTATGTACAGAGCACAAGGGAGAGTGGGGCAGAGATAACAAAGTCTGCTACAGTCGAGTCAGTGCTATCCTCAAAGACAGTTAAAATCACAATGATAATCTAACTTACTAAAATAGTACTTTAGGCTGTAGGTTAGCACTTGAAAGATGGTTTGTCTTCATTTACCCCTTCATGGGTGTAGACAAAAGTATCATGATAAAATCTTCAGATTCTAACTGGTTTATAAGATTCCATCTTCCAACAGCTAAAATAATCTCTATGCTATTCTAACGAGACAAAAATGTGCATGTCTTTTCACATAAAAGTTTATATGCACTATCGTCCACATGAACTAAAACAAAACAAACAAAAATGTGTAATACCTTTCTCTTCTTGTTTCTTCCTCATCACTGGTCTGAGACACAGACTCACTGAATGAATGATTACAACCACTATTTTCTTCATTATCTGAGGATTCATCCTCCTCTTCCCCAAAGCTGTAAGCATATAGACATGGTTTTAGTCAACAATATAAAGATGTAAAAACAACCAGCTTATAAACATGTGCATTCGCTCACACACACACACACAAGGATGGAACTAACCTGCTCCTCTCATCACCACTGTTATTTTCTTGTGCTGAGATTCTAGCTGCCAGCTCATCAGGGTCTGGGATGAAGTTCAAAGGATTTACATCATCATCTGCAGAAGCAAGTACAGCTTCCTCCTCATCTTCTTGACCAGCCTGAAATGTAGAAGTTGGTCAGCTGAGGTTTTCTTTCATTCAAAGACAAAAAAAAAAAGGATTTAGAAAAAGGTGGAGTAAAGCACCACTGTACTACACTGTACACATCTTTCCCTCATGCCTTCTGGTTTCTGTGCACCAAAGTACTGTGTGGTCCGTACTGTTTCCGGATTTTTCCAGCTTAACATCAGCACATAACAAATGGAAAAGGTGAGGGTAGATCTTTACAATCAAACTAAATGTGCTAAATGTAAAGTGTTCAGCACCAAACAGATTTTACACTATTTGATTTGGTGCCTACAAATATAGACAATAAAACTTTTACAAAGCTTTTACACTATGTATGACTAAGCTTTGTCCTGAATTACAATAAAGACAGACTTATTTTTACTCACTCTTCTTTGAGCCTTCTCTGCACGCAGTCTTTCTTTTTTCTTCAATCGTTCCTCCTATAAGTAATGAAAATCAAGATTGTCTTCCATAGTTGCAATTTTTGCTTTCTCCATATATTATGGTTTATGAACTTATAATTAATAACAGTCCAAATTGTTATGGTCAAAAGAAGTTGCTTTTCATTGCTAATGAAGTTACATCATCTTTTCTGTGTTTGTGTAGTTTGATGTAAGCAGAGTGGGTGGGTGCTTGAGGGAGAGGAGGATTTTGGTGTTTTACAATGAACCATCTGGAACACAAGCTAAATGGAATGAGGGTGAGGGGTTGTCAAAATGTCATCCTGGTTTTGAAATGGGAGAACTACAGAACCATAAGCCGTATCAGCCACCCAAGCAAAGTCATGCTTAAGATCATACAGAACTGCATCACAACCACTGCATAAGAGCTGATAGTAGAACAGGCTGGATTCAGAGCATGTAGAAGCACAGTTAAGCAGATCTTCAACTGTCACATTCTCATATAAAAGCGTCTTCTGCATTAGCAGAACCTCTACCACAATTTCATTTACTTCAAAGGAGATTTGACAGAGTGTGGCATGAGGGGCTGTGCCATGTGATGCAAACATTCAACATCAAAGAAGGCCTTGTTCAAGCACTGCACAACAGCTCAACGAGTACAGTAATCCTGAGCAACCAAATAGGAGTACTTTCACACAGCAGTAGGTGTATGTCAAGGATGTCACCTTGGCAGAAGACCGATCTGCAACCTATGCTTTGAAGACATAGATCTGTTAGCAGGTATTAAGGAAATGCAAGACCTCACCAACAAACTGACTGCTCAAATGCATATGGAATGGAGAATAGCACTGGAAGAGCAAAGTTATGGTCAATGGCAGAGGCAAGGCAGTGATCTATACAAACAGGGTAAAGCTCAAAGAGGCAAGCAGCTTCAAATACCTGGAAGACACCCTACCCCAGGACGGCAGCTCAATGCCAGATGTCAGCATCAGGATTGCAATGGTAATTGTGGCGTTGGCTAGACTAGACAAGATCTGGTGTAACCATAAGGTTCACTATCAAGTACAAACTGTACAAATCCCTGCTAGTGCTGATCCCGCTCTACGGATGTGACACAGGGACTCTGCTCGACCAGATGGAACAAAGAATCCAGGCATTCAAGAACAAGTGTTTAAGGAGGCTGCTCCGGATCTCATACAAAGAACATAAGATCAATGACTTTGTAAGAAACAAGACTGCCACAGTCATATGAACCCCTACTCTCAGCAGTCAAGTGACATAAGCCGGTCTTCTTTGGCCATGTGACCTGGCACGAAACCCCGTCGAAGACTTTCCTTCAAGGCACATTGAAGGGTAGCCAGAGAAAGAACTGGCTTATGAATGTCAAAGTGTGGTTGTCATGTACAGGACCTGCTATCGCCCAAAATACGCAAGAGTGGTGGGCCCAGTCAGCTGCTGCATCTATCCATGTGCTCGTCCCAAAAACAGATGCCAGTTAAGAGATAACTGACCGAGTGACCTACATCAATAATAATACAGCATGTTTGTGCTTAAGATTTTTGTCGAATTTTAAGTGTGTGACAAATGGTGTGAGAACTCTTTGAGCCAGCATCTAAAGAAAATTCAATCACCAAATAAAAGTGGTTGGCACACTTACTCTGTGTTTCTGCTTAATCTTTTGTCTGTACAAATCTTTGTCTACCATGTCTTCCATCCTCATTCGCTTTGCTGCTGCCTCTACATTAATACCTCCTGCTTCATCTTCGACCCTTTCTTGGTCATCAGTCAATCTCTTCTTGTGGATGTCAATGACTGCCTGTACAACACAAAATGTGTGCAGCAACACAAATATCAGTATATCACCAGAAAATTTATAAGGATCTGTCCCTCTCTAGCCCACAGTTTCTTTTAGATTACCACAAATATTAAAAAAGTCACAAAAACTAGCTTCTAAATGCCTTTTTGTTTGTAAAAATCTTGCTGAGTGGTGAAAAATATCTACTTGTGGTATTTTGGGTTCTGAATTCTCAAGTTCAAACAAATAAGGCTTAGTACTTCTAGACTGGACAGAATTACATACAACTGTTTCCCCCTGCTATAGCAAAGTAAATTGTTTTAAGAAATCAGAAACATCAATCCAACTTCTTGGCATTGTTCACATGTTAGTTGTGAGTCAGCATGGGTTGGATGGTACTGACATTCATGTTAGTCATGCAAGTAAACATGATTTTGCATCTCACTGCAGGTGCATATCTCCCAAATGAAAACTGGAGGGGTGGAGAAGAACCAATAACAATTTTAACCAAGATATACCAACTTACATTTCCTTCATCGTCAAACTTTGTCTTTGTGTTGGCAACAATACTTTTCTTTAGCATGCGCTTAGCTATGGCAGCCTTTGTTGTTGGCCTTTTCCGTGAGTTCTTTTCCTCCTCATTCTCTGTCTGTGTGAACAGAAACAACAAACACAGAAAGCTTTGAAATACAAGCATAAGGCATGATATCAAATACTACTGGTTAATTAAAAACTTAAGTTAATTTCCCTGTCCTAGTCAAAGCCGAAAAGTGTGGAAATTGTTTCCATGTTAACATATAATTCATATATGTATCACAAGCTGGGTTATCTGTCTATTATTAAAACAGAATTTATTAAGTCAAAATATCAAACAACCTACCTACAACATCAATAGAATAAGTCTACATATAAGTATATAATACACGAGAAAACCAACAGTTATAGGTTTACTTATTCTCCTACAAGACATGATCATTAAACAGCAGCATTCCCCCAGCTAACTTCACCTGGAAACCCCGCGAGTAACCTGCCTGTCCCAAGCCCAGATGAAGGAGGAGGGTTGGGTGTTTCAACTCTTCAGGCACTGCGCTTACAGACACAGTAATGGATTCACTTACCTCTTCAGGCACTATGCTTACAGGTGTGATTGCTGCTGCTGTCTTCTTTACTCTAAACATGCCTATTTCCCCATCATCATCTGTGTCTTCCTCATCCAGAAACGCTGCAAAATGTTCATTTTTCCTGTTGCTTTGGCTTTCTCTTGCTTTGGGCAGATGTGCAGAGCTCTCGTCTGTTTCATCATGACTGTCCTCACTCTCATCCTCACTGCTAGTGTCCTGGCCACTGCTGCTGTCTTGTGCCCTCATTTGTGCTTCATGTTTTCCCAAGAAACGGATTCGAGGTGGGATGGCAAGGCCTAATGATCTGATTTCCAATTTTAAATGTTAAAAAAAAGTTTAATAAATTAAAGGGGATAAATATTTTTTGTATTATTCAGGAATTTCTAAGTTTAGTATTGCTTAATATAACTTTTCACAATAATAATAAATACCTAACCATTACATTTTCATATTACAAAGCTTATCCTACTTGTCTATCTCATATGAAATCTATAATAGAAGAAAAACCTACTTGGAGAAGGCCTCTGTATCAAGTTTTTGAACGTCAAACACTTTTTTGTCTTTCATCAGCAAAATACTTCTTAGGTAGGTTCTGAATGCCTGCAATATTTCACATTGTTAAATCACAGCTAAGAAACAACAATATTCTCTAATTTATAATATTGATCAGCATTCATAAGGCACCTATTCAACAAGTACAATGAACAAGTATTTGGTATGCACACGACTCAGAAAACACAACAAATAATCCATTATTCAGATATGAAAAGCAATCCAGTCAAGCAAGAGACCAAATGAAGACACATTAAAAGTAGCACTACCACGACAAATACATTATTGAGGTTTTAAGGCTGAGAAAAAAGAAGTGTCAAACATTAAAGGACAAAATTTCAAGGCTTAAGTCAATCATACAAAAAGAAATGGAAACTGAAGGGGTGACACTTGAAGCAGCCTAGATAAAGATGGCTGCTCATGAAGAACAGAGAAAACAAGAGTTCAAAAAATGGTAGTTAGGAGATATGCAGTGATCATGGCATAGTACATACAAGCATCCTTGTATTGGATGCACTCAGAGATAGGAAGCCAATCCTGTGTACAAGACTGACAGTGATGTGTTTTAGGCAGCAGAATATTGAACTTTCTGAATGGTGATTGAGAGTGGCATCAGAACAACCAGCTAAGAGTGCAGTGCAGTAGTCTGAGATAGCACACAGAAAGTGAATGTGATGAGAGTTTTAGTGGTTCCTTCAATGAGGAACTGTCTCATTGAACTAATCCTCTAAAGCTCAAGGTAGCATAACAGCCTGACTTCGGTGATGTGCTATTTCACTGAGAAGTGGAACAGAGGAAGCCAAGATTTCTCTCTTAGTGGAAAAAGGGATGTCCTAGCTCAATAAAGGTAAAAGATAATTCAGTTTGGTAGCTCCAGAAAAAGAGGGGAACATCAGTCTTGGTGTCATTAAGCAAGTATGACATCCACGATTTCCACAAAAACTCTCTCCTTCATTTTTTACACTGGCTTCCCATCTGTTCTCACATCCAGTACAAACTGTGCTGCGTTTTATTTCTATGCTGGCACCTGCCCTGATTATTTCTCTGAAACACTCTTCCCTAATGTCCCAGCTAGACAACTCCACTCCTCGTCTGATGATCGTCTTCTTACTCTTCCTGTCACCAGATCAACAACATATGGGCACAGGCTTTTTGGTTATTGTCCAGCAAAACAATGGAACTCTCTCCCTTTCCATATCTGCCACCTACCCACGATCAGATCCCTTAAACGTGCACTGAAAACACACCTCTTCCATAAACATTACTCCTAACAACCTTTCCTATACTGCTAGTCCCTTTTCACACTCTTCCTTTTGCAATGTCATGTTACTCTCAGCTCTTGTTCTTGTGTTTTCTGTATTTGATTTTATTCTTAGTATGGTTGTTTATTCTTTTATAGTTCATATGTTCTTTGGTTTCCTGTCCCTCGTATGCTATCAATGCTTTGTTCTTGTTCGTGCGAAGCATACTCCTTTGGAGTGTGAGTATATAAATTATGTATTTTTTAATTAATATTAACTTAACAATCTTTGTGTGTGCATGGATGTATGAGTGCAGGTGTTTCCATCATGTTTTACATACGGATGCATCTGTAACACATATATTCACAAAAAGAATGGCATGTCACAGCCAGGGCTTACTCTCTGAGCCATTTCTTTAAGTGTCGTATCTGAAGCACACAGTGCCTGCAGCTTAGAGGAGAGATCCATCATTCTCTTCTGATTTACCCTGTTACAGAATTAACCCAAATGATAATTAGTTTAGTCAGCTCAAAGAAATTTAATAAATTAGCAACAGCACCAAATATACATTTTAGACACAAAACTATTTTGTCATTTATTTTGACTTATCATAATGTCTTCATCATAAACATAAGTTTTGTTATTTTCTTTTCGATTTGCAATGATTATTTAAAATCTTAAGTGTGATGTTTCCCTCCAATATAACATACAGTCTAAATTACTAAGCAGCATCAATGTGGACTAGAACTGCTCCAGTATGAGGAAAAATAGATTGCAGAGAAACAGTGAAAGAAAAAGAAACCTTATTTTGTTAATGGGTATTTTTCTTGACTGAAGCTGCTGTATCATAGCATCCTCCTCTGTTGGCAATAATACAAGCAGCGCTTCACCTTCACGTTCAAATCTGAAGCAAGTAAAGTGGACAGTTTGAAGTTTCACTGTCTAGACAACAACTCTTTAGTATGAAAAATATGTCCCCAATTAATCAGAATCTCAAAGACAAAAATGCATCAAGATGATGAATGTTAAATGTTATACATCTTGCACTCAAATAAAACTAACTGCCATTCTACAGTTTACATTTGTGATGAAAGGTCTGTTTTATGGAGCATCATTTAACATAATGTGCCAACGAGAGAAGCAGAAAAAAGAATGAGCTTTAAAACCGTTTCATTCTTTTTTGGGGTATTATTTATTATTTTACATTAAAGCCAGCAGTCAACATTTGTCCAACAGAATGTCACATATTTACCTTGCAGTTCGTCCCACTCGATGTATGTAAGTACTTGTATCCTCTGGACAATCTAGCTGTACAACCCAGTTAACAGCAGGAAAGTCTGTGATCACAAAAGTAAATTTGGTACTTATATGTTATTTACTTGAATGTGGTGGCAAGTCACCATACCAGTTTTTATTTACTTCACTTTAAGGGAACTTATACAGAACTGTATAAGAATCTTTTTCAGTGCTAAGAAATGGGAAAAGCATCAAACACAATATCATAAAATTTAACAATTCCTCAATCACTATTTTAACTCTTTTTATTTGTACTAGCTGACTTAAAAATTTTATGGTTTAAGTACTAAAACTGTCATGACTTTGATATAGGTGATCAGGAACTGCTATAACTGGACTGCTGGCAGACGATTTTTGCCAGTTAACTACTGAAACGAGGCATGATACTACAAAGCTTCCGGTTTAGTCCCATTCTTTGTTTAGGCTCGCAAGGGGCTAAGCGTTGGTCTTGGCAGACTGACAGCAATCCCCCTAAACACATCCATGAGCTAATATTGACACTCAACATTAAAAAAAAATCTCTTATACTAAGAATTGGCAAATATTAAAATAAAATGAATGTTGGCAAAAAGTATCAAGATGTAAGAATTTCTTCCAGTCATCATACCTAGTCCTCTGGATGCAATGTCTGTAGCAAAAAGCACAACATGCTGTTTGCGATAGAATTCTTCATACACCTCAACACGCTTCAGCTGTTTCATACCTCCATGAAGACACAACACAGTCATGCCTGGCTGCAGTCTTCGTATCACTTCATGTACAAATTTTACCTGAAATCATTAGCAGTTACAAAAGTACTGCACAGAATAACTATGCCAAAACTAAGCATTTATAGTTTATATTAAATCAATCTCTTTTACATCTTTCGGCATTTCCTCCTAACCATTGCTATATCATAACAAAGAAGTCAACCATTCCTTTTACAAATAAATTTTGGGGGCCCAATTACACTCTGCAGTCTGTGAATGCTCATCTCAGACTTTTCCAAAGGCAGTCTTTTCTTGGATGTAAACTGAGGACTTGAGATGTGAGACTGACCAGTTACAAATGGAGTCTACAGGATATTGTACGATTCATCATCATCATCCATTATCAGCAATCATCATCCTCATCATCAACTATTTGTATCTATTGGCTGGATTCCACTCTGCCGTGCTTCACTCACTTCAGCAGTGACCTTGAGCTACAGTGAATAACCCAAAGTGATAATCACCTTTCGCAGTTTCTTATGATAACATTTTTTAATATTCTCAAGATTTTTCAATATTTTCCCAGTATTTTCCTGATGTAACTAACCTTATTCTCTGGAGTCGTTACCGTTAAATCTACAGCGAGCGCCCTCTACTGCAGGAAAAGAGCGAGTCCTTACATTGTTCTTTGTTCTACATCTTTGTTACTTTTTTGTCACCTTGTTCAACATCTTTGTCACTTGTTTGTTAACTTGTTCCTTGTTACTATTTTATGATCTCGTTCAGCGCAATGAGTCCGCCTTTTGGTGAGATATTGTGCTTTATAAATTCCCACTTATTATTATCAGCCAGACTATATTAAAACGGGAAAACAAGAGATATACTAGATGATCTCAAAGGTCAAAATAAATTTAATATCTTACGTGAAAGTGCTAGCTGTCACAATAGAAATCCACTATAGAAATGCTACTATTATTATTATTTAAAGCTGAAGGTCGAGAAAGTAGTAATTTGTATTAAAAAAAGAATATTCCAACATTCTGTAAATCATAGGGGTCTAAATAATGCTGAACCAAACCATTCTGCAATGATGTATAGAGAAACTTTTAAAAAAATCCTCATAATCAATCCTTCAGTATAGGCAACAAAAGAATGTTTCATCATACCTGTTTGCAGCACGTAAGGAATACTAAAATCTTGCAACGTGGATGATTTTTTAAGAATGACCATAGCAATGATATCTTCTGATGCAGATCACACACAATATAGCTCTGTGGATGAAAAAAAAGCAGTCCTAATAAGATTATCCAATCTTTTGCCATAAACAGCAGCATAAGTCTCCAAAGTTTAAACTGTCTGAAAATGAAATCAGAAATGCTACATACAATTATTCATCCCACACACAAACAAGCTCACACAAATGATATGCATTTCAGCTGACCTGATGCATAGTCAACTTTATCAATAAAAACTTAAATGAAATTACTACTTGAATACGGTAAATGTACTTGCTTTACACATTGAAAAAGTTTTAACAAATGAAGTAATCCTACAAATGAATTCATTGACAAATTTTACAGTAACTATGGTGTAATCTATTATTAAGCTTTCTCTTTCTGATGGGGGATGACCTATATACCTGATCACTGCAAACTGACCTGAACCAGATGAACAGGAGTACTGTAAGCAGCATTTTCATGTGCCGATACATACACGGGATCAAAAAGACTTAGCCGTGCCAAATCTTTGACTGATCTGAAGCATATGAAGCAAGAAATATACTAAAATTACTATTATTACGATTACATAAAATCAAAGAGGATAGCTAGAGCCACCACTTAGTCAGGAAAGAGAAACCACTCTGACCCGGATGTGATTGCGGTCACGCCTCACTGTACTGACTATAATTGTTCATGTGAGGATGCCTGGAGTTGCTAAGTTGCCACAACTCTCTAACTAAAGATTTTTGATTGTTCTCTTTTCTGCAATATGAAGAGAGGGGAATTAACAGCATTTCCTTTCTTTAGTAGAATCTACCTTTGGTTTTGCCAAACATGCTGCTGCTTAGAAGTTTCACAAGTCTTGCGCTCTCATTTCCGCTGATGTAATAAGTGGGCGCAGAACTGTCAGCGAAGCAATCTGTTGGGCCAGCCAGTATTGTACTTGCATGCAAACTGTGAACTCCGCTCTGACCAGTTTGAACCAAATCTTTTCGTGAACCTTATGAACAAACACTGCCAGCTGATCTGGTGTGCAGCTTCAACCATCTTTGATGTACTGAATCCACCAAAATACATAGATTTTTTTCAGGATGGATAGCAAGAACTGTATCTGAAAGGCTCCACACCTCATAGAAAAACACCTAAAATTACCAGGTTTTCACTCAACAACCTTGGCATGTTTAGCAGCCACATTATGTGTGATGCCATCTTGGATAAGTTGGGTCACATAGAGTTCTTGCACAAAACTTTGTCATGGCTGCCAACACTTAAAAGAAATTCATCATGTATGATTGGTTGGAAAATTGCTATACAAAGCCTGCTTCAACTCTGGGACGATCTTGGCAAAACAAACGAGGATGAATTCCTCCAAACTAGCAGACTAAACTACAACTGAGTACAAAAACCTCTTTTCTGTAATATGAGGAAAAGGAGGACATGGAAATAATCCAAGTCGCCGGCATTTTTGGTTTGTTCTGCACCAGGTGATCGTGGATGGTCTCATGCAATGTGAAAGAAGCAATTGCACTGAAGAGGGAGATCATTTTCTCTTGACGCTGAACTACATCAGTATTCAGCACATTCCAGCAATTTCTGATGCAAGATGTGAGCTTTGCAAAAGATGTGAAATCTATGTTTGCTTTCACCAACTCTGCTGAAGAAATATACTGAGGACAATATTTTAACTTATATGTGCACAAGCTGGTAGAAACAAAATTCCCATAGGAATCAAACAAGACAAAAAACGTGACGGACGAAAGTAAGCTGGGGTCAAGCCACAAAGTAGCATCCCCTACAATGACCAAAGTAAGCCATCACCTGATTTACTGGACTGGCTGATGTCAGCAAGACATGGCTGTACTTTAAAATCCTATGTGATAGAAATACTTAAGTTTATATCTTGTAAATGCTGATACCTTCAAACCATCTTTCCTGCATGTTATTGTGTCTCAAACTAGATTCTTGTGCCCACACATATGAGATATATTGTGAACTCAGTAGAACTTCCCAGGCCAACAACGCATTAAAAGGAAATGATTCTTACTTTGTCTGTGTTGCTGAAAACAGCAATGTTTGTCGCTCTGCAGGTAAGTTTGCAATGATGGCATTCATGGCCTTTGCAAAACCTAAGTCCAGAATGCGATCAGCTTCATCCAGTACTGAAAGCGAGAGTTACAAAATGTAAAACAATCTAAATTGGAGACATTTATTCACAATAATGTGTGCAATAATTATCTAATGTACCAACTCAAAAGTACTCAACAAGCTCAAAAGTGAACAACAGAAAAAACAATCAACATTATTATAATGATAACTGAATTTGTAAAACCCATTTCTCCAAATGGATGCGAGTTTAAAGTGCTGCACATTAAAGACTACAAAACAAACCATCAGTCAACCATACAATAAACACATGTGTCAGCAAATGTGCACAGTTGAAAAACTGAGGAATGAGTGGAATAGTATGCTTGATTATGCAACATATTTCTGAAAGTAGGCTGGATTTGAAGGCTTTGAGCATATATAAAGAGAAAGGGGCAGAGATTTCCAGACAGGAAAAAAAAAAAATTCCTGCTAAATTTTTCCAGTCTGATGTGTGGCACAGAGAGGAGGGTAACACAAGCAGATCAAAAAGACCAACTCAGTGGTAAGGCATCAGTAGCTCAGAAAAGTATGCAAAGGCAAGGCCATGAAGACAATGGCAGAACAATGTGGTAATTTTGTCATCAATGCAAGCTCAGACTTGCAGACACTGAAGGAGGGGTGTAGGATAGTCTGCTTTTCACCTATGACAGACAATATGAATGGCATTATTGCGACCCCTTTGAAGTCTGTCACATAGGTAGTTAGGGAGATTGACAAATAGAGAGTTGTAGTAATCCATCCAGAACAATGCAAAAACAAATAAGCTTTTTGGTGGAAAAAACTGACTGAAGTGTTGAATGTGAAGATTCTGTGACACTTAAGGAAGACTGCATTTAAGATTCAAGAAATAATAATGTGTCAATGGTAACACCAAGATTCCAGATGGTCTGGGAAAGAAACATGCTCATTTATGAGAAAGTAAAAGTGACAGAGGATGCAACACATTTTTGTTTATTTGTAAAGACTATGGGGAAAGACCTATTTTGTCATCATTCATTTTCAAATTGTGGATGGATATCAAGGCTTTCACAGTCTACTATGTGTTATGTGGTGGTGCAGACCTGCTGTAGCTGAGAATCATGACCAGATGTTAACAATTGTGTATCATCAGTATACTTGTGCTATTGCAGGCTTAAATGGCAGAAGGTGAAACCGAGTGGTTGAATGCACACAGTGAGTAAAAGAAGCTAAGAACAGAGTTTTGAGGCAGCCTGTACTTCAAAGGAGTAGGCAAAGCAGTGGTACCCACAAACTACCACAAACTGAAAGTGATCAGTCAGATAGGACCAGAACCAGTCCAAAACAGTTCCAAAAAGACCGACAGTAACATAAGAATGCTGAAAAATGATGCTATGATCAACAAAAGATGCAGTACTATTAAATAATATGGTAAAGGAATCAAAAGAAATTTTTTAACTTAGTCTGCATTTCTGCTTACAGAATACTAAACTAAATACATGAGTACAGGTCTTCTGCTTATTTAAGCAGCACAATGCAAAGTTTTGTATAGTGGTTATTATAAATGTATGCACTATATGTTCACTTCAATGCTGCCAAGTCTTACCAAGAATTTGCAAACAGTCTGCACTAAAATTAAATGTTTCATCAAAGTGCTGCAGGAGACGACCAGGAGTGCAGACAATGACATTAGTGTTGGCTATCCTCTCTGCCTCCTCTTGAAGTGGCTGGTGAAAAAGAAATCATTCCAGTTTATATGCAAATATCAAAGTTAAAAAGAGAGAGAAGGGTCTGGTTACACAACCAGACTGTCACTGAGAAAATGGTGAACTGGTGTACTTCAAGTAACCTGTAAAAGAAATCTTATATACTGATACATTTGCATAGGTAAAACTGTGTGTAAGAGAGATAAGAGAAAGAGTTTGGCATATGCTCATTGCAAAACTTTTTGGCTACATTACTTTGATCTTCACATGGATACCCAGACAAGAATCAAACATTTTCAAAAAGGTCATGAAAAGTAATCTGAACATGTCACAGACATCATAATTATAAGGAAAATTCAAAGCAGAAATAAACTGTTCCTCTATCTTGAAATAAAAATGTCTTGTAAATCCAACAGAACTTATGTATATCCAACTGCATTTATAAAAATGTATTCGGACTACATAAAATGTACGATCACTGCAGTATCTAGTCCTGATCATACACTATGCAGAAATTATGCATCACATATCTGTAGCCATACTGCATGCCAATACATCATCAGTAAGGTTGCAGGATGCTTTTCTAAGGATTTTCCTCTAGAGATTTTTGTTGTTATCATAGATCTGTTGTCTCTAAGGGACTGATGGCTCATAGTTTGTGGCACCAAGGATGAATAAGGCAGATACATTTTTTACCCCTTTATGTTTATTTATAACCAAACAGATCAATGCACTAATACTAGCTTACCTTGCCCCCAATAACAAGTCCTGCAGAAAAATCGTGAAATCGTCCCACTTTCTTCAATACCTCAAAAGTCTGATAGGCAAGTTCTCTGGTTGGAGATATGATAAGAGCACATAAGCCACAGAGCTGACTCCCCTTCATTTTGTACAAGGTCTCCAGCACCTGCATATTTAATATTCTTTTAATTATATTTTTAAATATCTTATTCTTCATTAAATATATTACAATACTTTAATCTATGTATATTTATATACAATCTACTGGATTTGAAAATTCATTTAACCATGGCGTGTCCCTGGTGAGCAAAGATAAAACAAATAATAATAATAATAATAATAATGAGTTTATTTGTATAGCGTATTTCTCCAGCATCTGCCAGGCTCAAAGCGGTTTACAATCCATTTCAGAAAAGGCTGTAAAATGACAGGAGTTCATAGCAAATATAAAAAAGATTCAGTTCAGTCTATGGTTAAGGTCATGTACCTAATCAGTTACAGATGATATAATTTTATACTTCTGTATGTCGAAACCAACAGCTATGACTGTCAAATAAACTTTGGACTCACTATTTGCAGCAGATGTTTACTCTCTTAGTTATCTTTTCAAAAATCCCCCACAAAGCAGTTGGACCAATTGCCCTTTGATAGGGTGTTGGAAAAGTAGGGGAAAAGGAAGGCTCATGATTCCATAACACTTGCATCTTTGTACAGGGCATTTTTGAGGGGCACTTTGTGAGGGCATTTACAGCAGAGGTCTATGCTGCTTAGTTCTGTTATATAGAGCAGAGGTGGGCAAAGTATGGCCCACAGACATCTCTGGACCGGCCTGTCTGCCAAAATGTGAAGTGGACCTGATTTTATTCTTTTATTCAGCCTTAGTTAATTTAATCTATTAAGTACAACATTCTAACACAGAGTACATGGCTGACATGTCTGACAGAGTTATGAGAGAGCATCGGCAGCAGCTGCTGCCTTCAAAGAAAAGGCTGTTTCTAAAGTTTTATTGTGAGCGAATTCAAACAGCTTCACTTTCACCTATGACAGACAATAAATTCAGTAAGTAAACGCTATTATGTACTCATTTGTTGTCCATCCATTATCACTAAGTTTGTTATGTGGTTACCTGGCATGGGTTTTGGGTATTTTAGTGTCCTGCTACATAGCTTAGAATTTTGAGACTGGGCTGCAAAAAGAAAACTTTGCCCACCCCAATACTGAGTCTGTGTTTATAGATTCCAGGTGCATCACACATCAAGGGAGTACGGTTGCATTTATCATTTTATAACTCCGCAACAGAAACAAATAACAATTTGATTTTTCCTGATTTTTTTTATCCAACTTCTTAATAAGTCAGCAAATGTCAATATTGCTAATTGCATAAATTGATGCATGCCACCGTTCTAGTGCTAATGAAGGCCCAATAAATGTTGTCATTCATCAAAACATAAGTGACTGAAAAGATTAACTTTCACATTGGTTTTGCTAACTTGTTCATTCTTTAAGGCATACATATATATATATACACACACACAGAGAAATATATACAACTATTACAGGTATAATAAATGCCAGCGTTTTTCCTGATCCAGTCTTTGACGCTCCCAGGACATCTCTGTTTTGTAGCGCCAGACCAATGCATTCCCTTTGAATCTCTGTTGGCACCTCATATTTGGCATTTTTTAGACCTGCAGCACACATTATTTGTTTTAAAATAATTATTTGCTATAGATGCATCTAAATGGTATTAAAAATTATTTGTATAGACCCAAACCTGGGAGAGGGGAGAATTGGTGTTTTACACCTAGCCAGCAAATAAGGCTATATCACGGCAAGGCAACCAACCCTGTAAACAGATGCCACATGCACAGAAAGAACAGCATGTCCGACACAAAAGCTGAACCCAGGACAGACAGCCTTCACTGTATTGGTGACAAACACTAACTGTTGCACCACCAGATTATGCCAAAAAACTCCTAAAAATAAAATTTGTTTCATGCATATATTCAGTCTCCCTTCACCCCACAAATAAAAGAGAAAGAAAGAAAGAGATATATGAGAAAATGATAGCAGAGAATAGGTAACTTCTACTTCTTTTAAGGACACAGCCAATTAGAACTGGAGCTACACCTTTTACTGCTTACTTCTTCTCTTGCATCTATGGATGTACTTTAACCAATCATATACTGGATTATTTGTAAGACTTTGTGGTTTCACTTCACTTTTTACTGCTTACTTCTTCTCTTGCATATATATGTGTAAATTTAATCACTCATATGCTTGATTATTTGTAAGACTTCCTGCTGTCACTTAACAAAGAAAAAAATTTTTTTCATTGTGGGATGACACTCTAAATTTAGTTCTTACCATCTAGAGTTCTCCTGCTCAAAGGGAAATCTGTAAAACTTTTAATCTTAGATGAATCTATCTGAAACAAATGAAAAAGTGCATATTTTATTTGATGAGTTTACCGTTGCACTATCTATGTAACATGATATGACTATATGGATTTGTAACTCAATTTTTGGACTGTGTAAACAGTGAAAGGACATTTGTAGCACAACTGGTTTTCCCTGGTTTTGTGATGTGTGAACGGTGACATTTACATGAATTTGATATGACACTTATAGCACTGCTTTTTTCATTGATTTTTGTGATGTGTACATTTCATATGACTTGCAGCAGTGACATGAGAACTGTGCTGCACAGCTTTCTGCAGATTTTCTAATATGTTTATGCTTTATTGGCATTTGTTACTAGACCATCCAGCCATTGTACAATACAGCTGCTAATATAATCACGAAGTATGTACTAAAAGGTTCTACGATGACAGGGTTATGAAAGACTAACTCTAATCTGTGTTTTCAATTTTTTAGAAATCGTGTAAAAGAAATCCAAATCACATAAAGAAAATTCAATGAAAGGCATCTGAAAACACAAATAATATGGCACTGGGAAACAGAAAACATCCCAAGTCCCTCAGTCATCGTCAGTGGAAATTGTTTCAAAACACACCTTCTCTCAATCGTGGCTTGACTGCTGTCGTGGTATTGTTTCTCTGAACGCATAAAAGCTACTTATAATTCTTTGCGTTATCCTAGCAGAAAGTACCGAGTAAGCATTTAAGTAATTTCCTCGAATGTGATGTCTACACAGCATTACTTACCCCTTCACTTATCCTCCTGTTAAGGTCTGCAATTTCATCGATAATAACCTGATTCTTTTTTACAGCTGACTTTCGATTCAGGCTCTTTCCCCTTCGTTTTCGCTTAAATGTAAATTTTTGACCAAAACTTTTTCCTTCCATGATTTACTGTGTAAACTTGTCTTCAACTTGTCTGGAAGCCAGCCACCATCGCGTGGTGGACAAAACGGGAAGTCGCTGTCAGTACTGAGAGTTACGTCCCTTGGCCAGCTGAGAGTTACGTCCCTTGGCCAGCTGGCTCGCTTCAGTAACTGCACGAACCACGAATTAATATTCTGTGGGCGGCTGTCACGGTCGTGTATAATTCGTGGCGGGTATTGTGCGTTCGTCTTGGATTGTAGTAAGACAAACTACCGTCCTCTCCCTACTTCCACCTGTCGCCATCGCTCATTTTGTAAAAGAGGAGCCAAAGAGACTTTAGAAGAATTAGTCAACAGAATTCTATTCACTTTGGAGGAAGCCGTCCTTATCATGCATACTCAGTTCGCGGGTACATAAGGTGACCAGACGTTGCGGGACACGTGCCGATGATGGTGTCGTCACCGCCAAAGAACGCCCAAAATAGTGATTTTTAAAGACAACCGGGACAATTGATAGACTTGCCCAGAGGCGGCGTTAGGAACCGTTAGGACCACGCGGGGCCTGGGGCCGACCATCCGCGCGGGGCCTGGGTAATGGAATACGTGTATCAATATCCCTATTGATGTGATGCCGGAAGCACTGATTTATATACAGTTAGATAGGCTGGATCAATTTCGCGAAATAACGAATGAATTTAGCGTTTTAATTGTTCGTAACCGTTTGTGACAGAAGCGGTTTTTTCTTAAAGCGAAATAATATGGTGACGATAACTTAAACTGCTTGTTATTATTGTCGGGCTTAACGTGAAGTCATGTGTTCAATAATTTGCTTCATTAGAACTTAGAAGTGTTTTCTGAACGTCAATTTTTTTTGTCACAACTTGTTTAACACAGCTAGCAATAAGTCATAAAGATGACCTCGGGGCTAAAGCGCGGGGCCCCTTCGAGAGCGGGGCCTGGGGCGGCCGCCCCATTTGCCACCCCCTAACGCCGCCGCTGGACTTGCCAGAAAGCCAGAAAGCGGGACATTGGGTCGCCCGATGAGCAGGCGGGACACGAGGTCAAAAGTGGGACTGTCCCGCCTAAAGCGGGACGTCTGGTCACCTTACGGGTACATCAAATGGGTATGCTTCGCACGTGCAATTCGTTTTAAAATGGCAGGTTGTACTATGGCTACTTTTCGTGCTATGGGCGTTTTTATTATGAAAGATCTAAGCAAAAGCAATATCGTGTAAGTTTTTTTTCTGGTTTTTGAAGTGTTTTCTCAGATAGCATGGCCGAGGCACACCTCTTCTGCAGAATTGAAGTTCACAATCTGCCCTCTAGATGAACACATGTAAACAAAGGATAAACACTTTTGTTTGCTCTCTCTCACTTCACATAAATTCTGTGTTCTTGACTATTTATTTACCCCAAGGAGTACTGCACATATTAACACACTTCCATCCATCCCAATATACATTATCTGACTTACACTTCTATCAATGAAGGACACATTTCGTGGTTTGAGATTGTGAACAGGGTGTCTGAATCCTTCGATTCCTTGCCCGCTGTGGACGTGTCAGAATCGTTTCTCTTTCTGATTCTGTTCTGGATTCTCGCCATTGCTTACATCCCTCTCGGAATATCACTGACTCTCGGCATTTGGCGATAGCTGTGGACTTTTTGCCTAAAAGGACAAAATATTAAAATCACGTGATGAGTGTCATGGATACTTTCAACCCTAAAAAGCAAAATAGTGACTACGACTTGTCCCTTCTGAAACTGTGGAAACATGTTTGCACTAAGACATACCTGCTGGACATTAAAGGCAGAAGCATTCTTGCGCACTTTGCAATTTGATTTAAGTTTGCTATCCAGCCTCTGTAAGAGACATAACACCATAAGAGAAATAGACATACCATAAGATTAGTATCTCATTGGTTTTGTTTATATTTGCTTTTGAGACTTATTATATGTTATTATTTCGCCTATCTTTCCATTTTCTAAATTCCCCTACTAGCTTTTGTATGGCTATTGTCTGAGCATTTCCTTTAACGATTGCTGTCATTTTATTTTTTAGCTTTACTAAAGTCCCTTTGTTTTAGTTTATTTTACAGGTGATTCTTATCATCAAAATGGTCTTTAGCATACAAATGATTTTGTTTGACTTAAAGCAACCATATCTGTCAATACTTATATGTGTTTACCACCTTTCATTCGCTGCTAAGAAACCCTCTTTTCTAAACACAGCATCATTACTCTTATTTAGATTGTTTGTTGTTTGTTTAGTAGAAAAGTGCTTCCACCTTGCAGCGATTTCGCCCTATCGGGGGAGGGGGAGGAAAGCGGAGAAAACCCCGGACTCCCAGTCCTGCGAACATGTGTCACATACAGAAAGTGTCTCAAGAAGAGATCTGAACCCTGAGCCGCTGACTGCAGTGGTGACAATCGATTGTTTTAACCACTACACTACCGGGCTCCCCCCTTATTTACATCAATATGTAGACTAAGTGTTACTGATGTTTTATGCAATGTATTTAGTTGATGTAGTCCTATTACAGTTTCTAACATTAATACAATATCATCTGCAAATAAAAGAATAAATATTTCCATTACATGATGTCAAACAGTTTCCATGTTATCCATTGTTCATAATTTCTAAAGCTAGCTCATTAATGAAAAAGACAAAAAAGTTGGTAACTCCCTTCGTGCACTCAGCAGAATCAGTGAAATCACCTTCACATGTCACACGGGCTTTAACCGCTTTGTACATATTTTAAACACATTTGTGTAATTTTTCACGCATACCATGTTTGGAAAGGATTGGCTAAAGAAATGTTATCTAAATTATTTTAATATGCTTTACACAAGACACTAATTCATTCTCAATCAGGATTAAGAGTCTTCCCGATCGTTTTCCGTGCTCTGATAACCTAACACGTGACTTGCTGGACGCTGTGTGGCAGGGAAAGCTCTCTGAGTGGAAAGCCTTTCTAAATGTTTCAGTTAGACACACAAAATCCAGTGTGGACACATAAACCATAAAGTCTAGGAGACGTTAGCTTTAATATAAATCCTTTCGTGTTCCACTTCAAGAAGTTGAAATAACTTGTAGCTATATTCAGTTTATCGCCACTACTTTATCCATTTGTCTTGACTGCCATTGTTTCAATTTGTTTCGTTCTGTCCTCAACATGTACCTGTTGACCCCCTAACTCACCTGTGATGGCAGTGCAGATGTCAGTAGTAGCTTGCACTATATTTTCTTAATTTGCACACCTGACGAGCTCGCCAGTGTCCAGCGCCGGTTAGCGAGAGCTGCGCTCACCCGCTCGTGTTACGTCTCAGTCGAGCGTCACCTGTGGGTCACCGCCAGGACAGCCAATCACACGTCAGCACGATCGAGGTTGTCGGGTCACTGGTGACTGGTGTGGCGTGAATTCCAAGCCGTTGGTACACAGTTTGCACTGAGACTCGCGATGTTTTTTGTTGGATGTCTCGGGTGAAGATTGTGACACAAGACCCAGAGGCTTCATTCCTTGCTATCTCAGATTCCCCTCCCACTTATCCTCCTCTCTCTCTCTCACATGCACACACAAAGCGAAAAACCAAATTATCTTTGAAAACTATTAAAGCCACTGAGGATAATAGTTATTTTAATATTTACTCGTGATATATGTAAAATAGATACACATTTCTTACATGAAAAAAATCAGTTATTATAGGAATGCTATAAGAAGTGTTCAGTTTCTTGTTGTAAGACTTTATGTACAACATAACTTGTCTTTTCCACGTGAGTTATTCGTTGTTTATTTTGCTGTATTAGCGGTTATTCGGTCAGCTATACCGGCGGTTGACTGAGATAGCGGAGACTCGTGTATATTGCTATAATGATTTTCTTCTACCTCCATAATTCAAATATTATTTGATTTTATGGAATGTGTAACTATCTAAACGACTTGAACTGGCATGCACGTCGAGCCTGCACTTCTTACCCTAAACGAAAATAAGACCAAAAGGCCATCAGACATGCGCACTTCCATTTTCCGAATGCCGTGTTTATCTTGTCAAAGCCTGGAATGCCAAAGACAATAAAATTAGCTAAGCAAAAAAACCTAAAGTGCAGCCATGGTTACATCAAAACTGAGGATATAAAAGGTGTGTAGCTGGGTACAGGACCTATTCAGGACCTAGTCACAGAAAATAGCACCATGGACGTGTGTAGGTGGACTGCTGTCTGTCTGCCGAGACCAACGTTTAGCGTCTTGCAATGTTCTCCGCTGTTAGTCTTGGTGAGCCTAAACAAAGAATGTGACTAAACCGGAAGCTTTGTCATCTCATGCCTCGTTTTAGCAGTTAACTGGAAAAAAAACCGTCTGCCAGCAGTCCAGTAATACAAGTCCGTGATAGCACGGTGCTATAATTCTAAATGCACCTACAGTCTTGTGCTATAAGTTGGTTGCTAGTCTATAGCCTCCATTGCGAAAGTAAAAAATTTAAGAGAGCATTTCCTTTCACTGGACAACAGAACTTACTGGACATGACAAATGTCACTAACCCAGACCACTGCCCCTACAAAGTTTTTTTCAACTGGGAGGATGGAAGCATCGGTCACTATATCAGTTTAAATGCTGACTTGTTTTTGTAGATGACATGTCAGAGGAATTCAAGTGTCTATGCCAACGATACAGCAGCTTGGACCGAATACTTGGTCAGGTTGATAGTGACTGGAGTGAATCACATCAACCGTATTATACAATATGACACCAGCTGACTTCCAGGATGTGGAATCTTCCAGATCCAGACTTCGATCACATAGAAGAAAATGTTGAAGTCCTAGTGAAGCTGTCACTAAGGGAACTTTCCTCAGAGCCAGCCAAGATACTTGACTTTGATGTGTCCGTCCGTTACTATCGTTATTTACATCTGTGCTTGTTATCTTGTGTGTGTGGCGGGAGCTGGTGGTGGTGAAGAGAAAGCGGGGTATTTTTTTCCAAGGTGTCAGAAATTTTGAAGCTGCAATGTTCAGTCTTAGCTGTCATTTGTGTTTTCTAGTTCCAAGCACGTACTGCTAGTCTTGCTAACCTGCACCATGCGCACCATTTCGTTAAAGTCCTGGAAGTTGGCCAGAGAGAACAGATAGCGAGGGCTTTCTGTGGAAACAATGGCTTGCAGTTCTTTGGCAGCCTTAAGATCGTAGCCCAGGTCGATGGCCAGAGCAAAGACAGTGGAGCGGCTCTGGAGAAGGAGGGAAGCCTCTTTGATGTCAGGACCGCAGTTGGACCTTCCGTCTGTGATGAGCAAGGTTTCGTGAGCAACATGACCAGCCGACCGAGCACCTGTCAACAAGTAGTGTGCCAAAGGCCACTGTCAGTAGTTTATCAAAATCAGACGATGCCAAACATCGCAAATGAATAACAACAGTTCAGTCGGTCAGTTTCATTCTGCAATGTAATATTCAACAATCTGTGTGCCGTTAAGACTTACCGACCTACCGTTTAACGGGTCAAAAGCGTGGTAGCCCATCTCGAGCGCGGTACCAGTGCACGTGGAGCTCCTCATGTGCTGCATGCTGTCCACTGCGGCCAACAGGGCGTCGCGACTCTGAGGCTCCCGGAAGTGGTGAACTTGTTTGCTCTCGGACGAGAACTGGATGATTGACATTCTGTTGTTGTTGCTGCCTAAGCCGAAGCTGCCACAAAGCACGTCAATCAAGACCTTCAGACCATTTTTAACTGCTTCAAACTCGGAGTCTGGAATGGAGGCTGAGGAGTCAATGATGACGAGCAGGTCTCGGGGCAGGCCACGTGTTGGTTGCACGAAGTCATGGTAGAAATTACCACTGACTAAAGTCATATCATCAAAAACAAATCGCCCTCTGCTGTCTGTCAAACAAACCACATTCCATGTGTGTTATTCTTCGGTGAATGTAAAATAAAAACGCACATGAAAAGAAAAACATCAAGTCAATGAAGTATACGTGTTCGTTCGTAGATAACATCTCATAATACCAAAAGAGTTTCTTACCTGACTTACCATACTCCCATTACCGAACTTTCTACACGATAGCATTAAATCCGCCCAATGAACTTTAAGCATTTTTAGTGAGGTTACTTGCCATTATCTTCTGACAAGGGTACTTTTACTCTTCTGTAAAATGTTAATAATTAATGAGAGTATTAAACGTAAGATTACATATTTTCAATGAAAATTGCATTGGTGAATATATTAAGAAATGTACTTCGTAAGTTTCAAGCTCTTCTTGCACACATTCGTGAAAAACAAAGGAGGGCTTAGCTAGTAGGCTACTTTAGAGACGCATTTTCTTGCTGTTAAAATACAATAATAGATAAATATCTACTGCACACGTTGCTAAGGGGTGTTCTCTACTGCTGACGTAGAAGCAGCTTCTACTGCTGGAACATGGGACAACTATCTTGTAAGGTGGGAGTGGAATACCTCGCAAGTTGTCCACCTGTCTTGTCTCCAGCAAAGTGTTGGCCTCAGGACAGTCGATGTCATCCCTCAGCACACGGCGCGTCCTCTCCTGCGTGCCAAAGCCATAGATGCCTGACCACTGGCTCCAGGGACTCACGCACTGCTCCCATACACTTGACACGGTGGTCACTGTTGTCGCCTTTGTGGTGGTTGTGAGCGGTACTGACGTAGTTGTTGTGCTGGTAGAAAACGTTTCCGATGCTCCACTTGTAGGGGGATCTGCGCTTGTGAGAACAGACCCTGCAGTCGATGTGCAGATCGCAGGTGACTGGGTGGTTGTAGTGCTCCAAGGAGAAAGAGTAGTTGCCGTCGTGGAAGTTTTCGGTTCTTGAGTCATTGGAGTAGATGTAGGTGGTGGCGCGCTTGTGGTTGTGGTTGTGGTTGCTATGGAGGTAAGTAAAGTAGATGTGACAGACGTTGGTGAAGTGATTGTCTGAGAGGTCGCTGGCGTTATCTCTGCTTCTGCTTCAGTGCTGCCAGTAGTGCACAAGTCAGTCGGCAGCTGAATGGCTTGCTTAGCGATGATGGAGTCAACGAGCGTGTTGACGAAGACCTTCAGACGTCGCAGGGAGTCGTCGTACTGACGCCGCTGTCTGTCCAGCTCGGCGGTGGCGTAGGCGTCCCGCCAGAGGACGTAGTAGCGGGTGGCCGGGGAGTCGCGCAGCGCGCACTGTGTCATGACAGCCTCACACGTGTCGTCTGTCAAGTCGGCGAAGGACGCACTGGAGGACCTGCTGGTTGTTGAGTGGTCAGCAGCACCACTGCTGCTTGTGGACCTGAGGAAGTCTCTGGCCCAGTCGAGGAGGTCGCCTTCTGCAGATCGTTTGAGCACACGTGCAGTGATGTGCCGGCTGGCCGCCAACACCAAGACAACCTTCAACATCCACATGACTGCCTTCCCTGCAGGTGATGGCATGCTGCGACATGACACTTGGTGTGTTACTAGCAATGTGGTGGTCACACAGACTGTGTATTACTAGCAATAACTACAGTAGTGAGTTGTACAATACTGACAGACTATAGCTGTTCTGTTGCTAGCAAGGTGGAGCCCAATGCAATTGGGGGTTACTAATAAGATGGGGCGTCGGTATACTACTACTACCAGTCTACGACTACCACCACTACCACCACTGCCACTACTACCACTACTACCACTACTACTACTCCTCTTCCTCCTCCTCCTGGATGTCCTTCGTGTTCAAAGAAGGCGAGGATTAGCTTTATTCACTTATGTTTGTGTCTTCTCAAATAACTCCCCGGTGCCAATGAGAAAGTACATTCTTGCACAGATGGGACAGTCTGTGGTGTTTAGTGTTTAGTTATTAGTGCATCCAGGTGGCTTTGTATGTGTCTGCCAGATTCAACATAGTGTTAGTGATGCACAGGCTTTGCTCAGCGCACTTGTTTAGGACCAGCAGTGTGCTCGTGTCCATTGGGGTGTTTGGGGTGCTAGCGAGAGGTAGCACCTCATCGGGTAATTTGTTGTGCTTACCAGAGCAACTGGCCTATGACTGGTCCTCACCTGGCACCCAGTTGCCATTAGTGGTTCTTCATAGCTATTTGCAGAGGCCACACCCAGGTCGGCGTCTAAGATAACGAGCATACCTACCCCACGCATGCGAGGACTGATTCCAGCAGAATCGCTGGTTGAAACATACAGAAGGTTTTAACGGTCGAGATGGTGTTCCAGCAGGCGTTGTGGAGTGGCAGACAGCTGAAGCCCTGGTCATCCACTGTAGACTCAAGTCCCCCCGATGTAACGGGGTTCAGTGCCACTGGGTCAAGGTCCCCAGGGTTAGATAATGGAGGTGTCCCCGTGTCATGGCTCCACCACATAAATAACTGAGAGCACAGATGTTGTGCGAATCATTCCCACCTCGCCACGGTTTGAAGCCCTGTGGCAATGGCGAGTTGGCGAAGCAGCAGGTGGAGGCGACCACTGGCGGTTGGAATCATACAACTGCACACATGAAGCCTCATGTTGTTCGATTCGGGACAACAGACATTCAGCAACATCCATGATGACTGGACACCCCTTGCAGGACAGAACTGCAAGCTAGCAGTAGCAAGAGGGGTAGGAAGGGTACCCCAAATAATCACCATTGTCGTTAACATTGTCGTTGTCGTAATCATCATGATACCATTGTAGTGTGGAATCCAAGCTTATGCCTATGAAGCTGAAGGAAGATGGACTGATGGACTGTGCTGTTTAAAGACTTACTCTATGCGATTCAAGAGATCATGATTCCTCCACAGTAATACCAAGATTCTGGACGGTTCGGAGGAGAGATAGTAATCCCCAGTAAAAGTAAAGGAATAGAAGACATGACAGTACTGGGGTAATGATCATAACCATGAACGGGTTCATTGGCAGCACTGGGTGACGAACATGAACATGCAGTGTCCCAACACTTAAATACATGTTCACCGGATGAATACGAAGGAACGTTTATTGCTTTCGGTAAAGTTTTTACATGATGGTCGCAAAACCACGTTGTTATTCAATTTTGTTTACATGATGGCCGCAAAATATTTCCACACTTGATCTATTTGTAATGGGTTGAGAACGGCCTTCTGTTTGCACACCCCACGACAGACATGCTTGTATGTTCATTTGGGCGACATACGTATGCTGCACAAATTTATGATGAGATATTGTATCCCAGAAGCAGTTATGCACTTAGTCTGTGTGGCGATGACGTGTACAATCTACAATGTACCAACGGACCTGTACCATCAACAACTACAAGTGTAAAGCAGGGCACAAACATGCTGGAATGACCGTCTACACGGAAACCCTTCCTACACTTTCACGACTGTTCAACTAATTATCTCTCAGAAATTTTGACTCCGACTAGACTATTACACCAACTTATTGGAAGGTGGAGTAGAAGACTCGTGGGAGGAAGGAAAAATAACGAAAAGAGAAATGAGTTAATGAAAGGTTTACATCCTTGGGACAGAAATAACTCGGTGTGTGATTATTTCCACTTTTAAAAGGAAAGCTATATTGTAAACGAAAAGTCAAGCAAACCTCCGTGCCTTGATAACTCCGAAGAAACAGAACTAGTAATCCTTAAAATTGTCTGTCTTTGCTCGCCTTGGAAATGCCTGTCACTGTCTGTGGTGTCTCCAGTGTTGAAGATGTCCACTTTATACAGGGGACACGCCCATGCACTTATTTGAATTGAAGGCAAATTTAAACATACGGGGTCGAACGCTTTCTTAGGGAAGTATGTCTTCACATCTCACACCTCTCCACCTCAGTCTCCATGTTGCTTGTAGTTCAGACCTTATATTTATTTTTATATTTATTTTTATATTCATTTTTATTTTTATTTTAAAGTCGTCATGAACCAGCGCAGGGTCCGGAAAGCACGGGTATTGTAACATTCGTGTTAAATAAAGAGTTTAAAAATCTTCATGAAAATAATTGTATAAGCATGTTTCAATACTCCATACCTGTTTACCTGTTTACCTGTTTATCAAATTGTTAACAGTTTCCAAATGTCATATTTTTAGTGCCGGCTAAAGAACTGATGTTTGGCCATCCTGTGGGATGGTGACAGGTACATGTTCAGCCAGACTCCTGCTTCATTCAGTGCATCCTCTTCGCTTAAAAAGCAGCGAGTGCAGGTGTCCATGGCCTTTGTGTCAAGTTGGACCAAGTGCAAACAAAGGTAGGCAAGGGGTGCGCTGAAGGAAAGGCTGAGGTAGAAACTCGTGTCGCAAGAAAGGTGGAGAAGTGGATTTTATTTGAAGACTGGGTGTCGTCAACGCTCGAGCTCTATACACGGTCTTGCTGCAGGTGGGGCATGGTGTAGGGGAATGGGAGGGATGCACCTCACTGACCCAAAATAAAAATACATTTCCTAAAATATTGTAAGGTATAACCAAGTGGTTGTACCGGAAATAGGAAGTTATTATTTAAGGAATTTGTTCACATGGGCTTACACACACCCGCTAGTGGAGGCATCGAATATCGTCTGATAACGATCAACTGTAACAAACATTAGAATATAAATAGTTATTAGCTTTACAGTAGCTTTTAGACGAGGTTATGTTTCCGTAAGACAATAGAAGTCGTTTCTTTGAAAGTGCCAAATGGTCCATACACAAACTTCAGTAGCAAAGCAAAGACTTATCAAGATTGCATCCTTTGCACAACAAAAGCAAACACAACTGAGAGAAGGAAATCGGTGACTGATCCCTTCATTGAACTGAACACTACAACTGTGAGAGTAAAGCACAAGATTCCTCTTGCTGTGATACCCTGTACATAAATACCATCCATATCCTCCCTCTCTCCATCTCACTGTCTCTCACATTTGACATGGATACCTTCATAGAGAACACCAAGGTAGTAGGCAACAGTAGGACGAACGGATGTGTGAGGAGCGTGCGTGCGTGTGTGTATATGTGTATGTGTTTGTTTGTTTGTGTGTTTGTTTGTGAGAGAGAGAGAGAATAGAAAAAGTCCATGAAATGCCAGCAGGTGCATGTTGTACACCACACCGTTGTATTTCGTGGTCATCACAGCTTACATTCCACTGTCAAAGGATGAACAAGAATCCAAGTGTTTAGGCAGCAAACGGCCTCCATGGTCGCCATCTTGTCACATACTAGAACACAAGATACCGGACAAGAAAGTAATGAACTCACGTGGCTACCATAAAACTTGTCTAGTCACTCATCTCCTGGACCTGTGTTCAATTATCACTAATATCTTTCAATCAGTCAGGTTTACAATTTTTTAAGTCAAGGGATGACCGGAAACAAAAGAAACGGCGATTTCCGGGAAGAGAGCAGAGCTGATGAATATTCAAATTTCGTGTAGGAATCATTAATCAATAAAGGGAGCGGTGACCAGAACACGATCAAGGCTTCACTTTGTCACACATGAATAAAACTGAAGCTGTCACGAGTTCAGAAGAGTGTTGTCCATGTCAACCCAAACCCACGATTTGCTGCACCTTCCACCTCCTGCGTGTACTTGTCGGGAGGGGATGCAGCACGCGCGACTCCCACACGAGTGGTGGCCAGTATAAATTCCCCTTGCTTCAGCAGCTGAACAGCAGCATCAACTGAAATCCGTGTCTACTTCTTGGCAAACCTCAGGACAGCAGATAAGTCAAGACAACAGGACAGGAGCAATCTGTCGACAATTTTCACCGGCAAATTATCAACAGACGCCCACAAACCGATTTAAGTACAGAAAAGATGCGGGCTAGCAAAAGGTAAAACTTTAACTACAAAAATAATTTTATTTCCAGTTAACCACATTTTTTTCATATAACGAAACGGAGTATTTTTCAAGAATACAGCAATTAAATATACTTAGAAAGGTTATAAAATTAAAAGAAAAAATACAATGAAGCTAAAGCAGAATGTTTATAGGATACTTTTATGAAATCAATGCTCACTGTAAAATATAAAAATATCCACTGGCTCCGTTCTAACGGCCGTTGTAATCGTTACTCTTCGCTGAACAGAACTACCCTCACCCCACTTGCTCAGTGCTGCCTCGTCTCCACTGTCCTCGTCCTGGCTGTCCTCGCGGCTGGGGTCAGCGGCAAGTCTGTCCAAGAAACACCAAAATCTGAACTTTTATCCTGGGGATCGAGAATCATCACGAGCGTGAAGGAACTCTTTGATAGCAGATACAAAAAGACAACCACGTCTACCACATCAAAATCGAAGTCGCTGACAGCTGCACAGTGTGAGACGGCCCTGTCCCAGTGTCCCATGCGAGATGTCATGCTGGCCGACTTCCAGGCAACCTTCAGGGAAGTTAACAGAAAAGAAATATTTCAGTATAAAACCGTCTTAAGACAGCTGAAGAGGACTTTCGTAACTCTCATCGACACTGTTCTCAACGAGCCTACTCTGACCACAGTCGACCTCTCTAGTGTCTGCGGCCAGAACGATGACCAGCAGGACGAGAACGATCGCTACGATGATGACGATTTAACAGATACCAACTCCCAGCGCGGACCCTCGACCACTTGGAAATCCCGTTCACCTGTCACACCTCGGTCAACCGGCATCGACGCTTCCAGAACACGCAAAACCTCTCCACAGTCAACAGCGAGTCCCCAGCAACCAGGCAGCCTGACCACCATGACCACCATGACCCCGCCTCCGTGCGTGGTGAGTGAGTGGAGTCAGTGGTCGGGCATCGTCGGCTTTGGACAACAACAGCGACAACGAGTCATCCAGCAGGGCGGTGCCTGCCCCATAGACATCCAGCTCATAGAAACCAGAGCCTGCACCTGCGCCATCAAAGGTAGGAGCATTTCACCTCCATCTCGTGAGCTGCTGCTGACAGACCTGCTTCCCAACAACAGCCATATTGTTTTGTAGGATAGGGTTTGTTCTAACAGCCATTGTATTAGTTCCAGTCGAAGTTTTGTTATTACAGAAAAAATACACTGTCTTAATTAGCAGTTGTTTTGTAACCATACGAGGAAGCTGATCAAGAGTAGAAGTGTCATTTGTAATATGTGTAGCATTATCTTGAATAAGAATATGATGAGAATGTCAAACATTCTTGAATATAATAGGGATGCGAAATGGAGTTCTCTACACTTTGTTGTTTTCTTTTCAGATTCCACAGGTAAAAATGTTTTCGAAGACATTAAGATTGTCAGCGAAAACTTCAAGATTGACTTTATCCAGAAGGCTAACGGTGTACCACGTGACCTCCTGCTCGTGCTGGACTCATCAGGTTCCATCACAGAAGACGACTTCAATGCCATGAAGGAAGGAGTGAAGGTCCTCATTGACGTCTTGTGTGGAGGTTTCGGTTCCGCCGCCACCAACAACCGTCTGTCCATCATCCTTTTCTCCACAGACAGTGTGCTGAGCTACAGGTTCGACATGGACCAGAGCCCTGAGCTACTGAAGCAGGCCGTGGACGGACTGCAGCACATGAGTCAGTTCACCTGCACCGGAAGTGCTCTTGAACTTGCCTACGAGGCCTTTGATCCCAAATACGGTAAATGCTTTGATGTGCTTGTACTGGCTTTCTTAAGTTCTTTCGCCTCTTCTTCCACTGTGAATTGCTATGTATGTGGAATGTGAATAGGTGTTCGATGTGCTTGTGAACTGTGAATGGGTATGTGTATGCGTGTTTACAAGAGAGTGGTCATTGGACAAGTTAGACAAGCAAGCAGATAGTTACAGAAAGACTGAGACAGAATACTGTGGACAGAAGAGGGTTTTCTGCATCGGGTGAGTCAGATAATTGTCATATAATACATTATATTGTATTTGCTGAGAAGATCTCCTTCTAAAGCGATGCTCTTGCTATTGTTGTGGCTGGCTACTCGTATGGCAGTCTCATTATCGTATCTCGGTGTCTTGGCGAATCTTCAGGTTCTCGCAACTTTACGGTCCACGACACTCTGCTGCTGACCGACGGTCAGTCGAACTGTGGACCTGAGCTGGTGGCCGCCTCGCACCTCCTACAGCAGCGCTCCAACGTCTACTCCCTCGCCATCGGCCTCGGCGACAACGCCAACGCTGCCGGTGAGATCCAGTCCGTGGTGTCCAACCAGGATCCGCGCCACCTCTTCTCTCTGGCCAACTTCCACGACTTCGAAATGATGGTCAAGACTATTTTCGCCCAACACAGTTCTCAGAACTGCCAGAGGATCTACGCCGACACAAGTGTCACTGGGAAGTAGTCCTGGTGCAGGCAGTCTACCCAGCGGTTTGCACACTTGTTCCTGTTCATTTCACAATATTTCGTCTCGTGCGCATTCACAGAGCATTTCTTGACTGTAATTGTTAGCTTGAAATGTACAGACTGAATCACAGACTGTTAATTTTACATTTGCAATTCCAGAGCAGTCGTATTTCTTAGTTATCTTGTAATGGGGAAAACTGTAATTCATTTATTTATTTACTGACTTTGACATTTGCCCCGTGCTTACATTACGTGTCTGAAGTCAATGGGAACTGTGATCCTGGTATTTTGTTTGTTTACCATGTTTATCTGACCCTCGAGTGTCTAGTCATGCTTCAGAATTTCCATTAAAATAATGTCTGCATTATTATCTCAGTTGTTATTTCTTATGACAGTCGTGAACACAAATCCGGTATTAATGTGTATTAATGTGTAAACTTTACAGCTTGTAAAGACCTCGCAGTTGCATCGTTTATCATTTTTATAACTCACCATTTTCATGATCCAAACCTGCATTGTTGTACACTGAAAAGAAACTGGAAGCTGCATAACTTTATATACGATTGACAAGTTAGGGAGACACTAGTGAAGTCGACTGAAACAACACAGAAAGCACACTTGCGACAAGCTTTGAGGTACAGCTTGCAGAAGACATGAGTAAACAAATATGATATAAACTGTCACTACAGGATACTAGTTTACTCAGGCCAGTGCTTGTGTCATCTCGGCCTGCTAAACACAGCAACTCGTGGTTGTCTTCCTGAAATCAAATTTACTTCTACTTGCAAGTAGTGTTTGCTTGCCACCTGTCACACAGTCGGTCCTCTTGTACACCTGCATACAGTTCCTACTTCTCGCTCTCAGTTGTAGATGTTGTGTCACTTGTGTTGTGCATGCTGTTGGTGTACATCCTCTCCACGTGTTGTCATGCACACGCAGCGAGTCTCTTCACCCAGGGAACTGAGCGGACATTGGCACCAGCCGTGTGATCACCATGGTAACAGAGGTGGCCGCAACTACATGTCAGATATCGTTGTCAGTAAAATGCATGGCAGGGGCAATGGGAAATGGTAGTGCTTACATAAAGGTATGAATGTACATACACATATACATTAATGCCATTGGTGCATGCATTCTTTCGCTAGAACCCTCCTGTCGTCTTTACAATGCACTTTAGTGTATATACTGTATGTATATATGTACAAATGTATATGTGGTGTGTATTTGCACCACATCGTACAGAAATAAATTGCATAACCTGGACAGAAGAACACCGACAGTAAAGCAAACAGATCAGCAGACAGAGAGAATCGAATGTTTTTATTGCTGAAGCCATCGGCCCCTGACAGGAGGGGGATGTCAGGAGGATTTGTACATGTCTAAGACATTAGGTTAAGGTATGTTGCAACATATGTAAGATATAGATCATATAATTATATGAATTTGGAACCTGGACCAGACATAGAGAGACGAACAGAGAGATACAGACGAACAAACAGAGACAGTGTAGAGGCTGAGACAGAGAGACTGAGACCAACTAATTATAGGGACAGTGAGGCAGAAAGAAAGCGACAATCAGAAAAAAGCACAAAAAGATGGATTGAGAGACACAGCATTTATTTTAACCCGAAAAAAAACTGTCATTAAAACCGAAAACAGGTGGTTGAAGTTTGTGTCACATTTTTGATGTTCTCAGTAAATGCAAGATCCACAATGACAAAATTGTAAGAACAGGAATAATATACAAGCAGTTCACACTATTCTGAAGGCAGTGTACACATGTTTGGAAATGTCGCAGTAGTAGACCAAGATACGGATGCCGTAAATTATAAAAACCAGACTTCCAGGTCTCTGTGTGTGAACAGCAATAAGAATCAGAAAAGTGTTGACAGAAACAAAAACTAGGGGAACCCATAGCCGGTAACAGTCCAGGAGTACCCGGCATACCCACACTGAGTACAGGAGAACTGTAGCACGCACAACACATTCACAAAACACAGACCTTGGTGTACCCTCGCCATCAACAAACGGAATACAACAAAGTGTGGGCCATGAACAGTCTTCAGAACTTGGACTTGCTCAATAAATACTCACCTGAAGTAAGAAAGGAGAAATTATATCTGCCCATAATTTGTTATCAGACGAGCAAAGATGTGCCCTATAACCATGTATCAGACGAACCTAGAAGTACCCTATAACCATGTATCAGACGCACCTAGATGTGCCCTATAACCATGTATCAGACGAACCTAGATGTGCCCTATAACCATGTATCAGACGAACCTAGATGTGC